>OZ035834.1:37666362-37928862 GCA_964034765.1 Knipowitschia caucasica | reverse complement strand
AGTGTCTATTATGCACAAAGGTTTAAGACTGTGATAACATTGCTGCCAAAGGGTTTTCTAATACTGTTGACTGTAGGGCTGGAATGAACTATTCTTTTGATTCCTTGTTGGCCTCCCTGAGGTTTCTCACTTTATTTCCAGTGATTTTTTATCTTTCTTTTTGTCATTGTCGATAAAGGAGGGTCCAGGATATTTAAGCACATTTATTAACATTTCTGAACAGTGGTCATCCCACTCCTATGGGTTATTATTGCATTTCCTGTGTTTGAACTATTTGACTCTCATATATATTGTTTAAGAATCAACAATTCTTCTGAGACGACGTTGTGATTTATGGTCATACTCATGAATTGAATAACCATTTAGTTTTAGGGTTATTCTTCTGATTAATTGTTCGAATCCCAACAGCCTGGTTTAAAGCTCCACTCTTGGTGTTTTGTTTACACAGACTACTCTTCATTGTCTTAGAATTCTGGGAAGAACACAGTTGAATTGACCACTGCCACTATCTGACCGCAACCATTAATCCATTTTTGAACGATAACTTTTGAACTGCAGTTATCAGGATCTAAGATTCCAAATTAATTAATTAATTTTCAAGTTTTTGTCCATGTTCTAATTTTCTCTTGTCATTTACACAATCATTTTTTCTCTTACACCGAGATGGTTCTGCCCTTGCCCCTTTAAATGAAATTAAGTTAATACGTTAATCCATGCTAGCGCTGTAAATAACAATTAGTCTTTCAATTAATCAATTAGTTGTTTTGATCCTAAAGCTCAGTGACTGAGATTTTCTTCTTTGACCATCTTTAAATTCATGGAAGGTTCAAAATAAGTACATTTGTTGTTTATTTTCAGGCCTAAATTTTAATGCTGTTTAGGGGGAAATGTATTTTTAACATGTGTAATTTTCTAAAACTTTGTATGTTGACATCAGTCTGCCCAGGGACTGCAGGTGGAAATTAGTGCTACAACCTGGTACAATGCATCTCTCCTTTCTGAGGTTAATGTATATTGTACACTGTCCCTGTTCAAATAAATAAATAAATGAAATGAAAATAAACATGCAAAAAAAATATTGATTAATCAAACAATAAAACAATAATCCAATAGAGTATTGTTTCTAAATGAACTGTTAAGTGCAGCCCCTCATAGTATACAGGTCACTTAATAATATAAAGCGTTATTTCTGTTTACAATAATATTATATATGTCCTTGTCGTTCTAAATTCCAGTGTCAACACACTCTTCCCAAGCCGTAGACATTATCCCTCCGCTCTGCACTGAGTACATGTCGGCTGCGTTGGCTCCTCCCCTTGTGTGTGCGTTTGTGTGTGTGTGCGGAGGCTGCTTTGTGATGCTTCTCTAACTCTCTCTCTCACACACACACACACACGCTCATGCACACACACACACACACACACACACAAGGACGCGCGCATGTGTCACAGAAATAGCTGATCCTCTCTCTGTGCGGAGAGGCAGAGACGCAGCAGTCAGGACGCGTGCATCTCGTTATAGCGGCGGGGTCTGCCTTTGTACCTCCACCAGGAGACCCCCGTTTCACCTGGAGTACCACAGGGAGCTCTCTTAGGACCCCAGCCCTTCCCAAACTTCCCCTCCTCACCATGGAGCACGGGGGAAGCACTCGACGGAAGGGTGAGTGCTGACCCCTTCTAGCATCCACGCAACTCAGATTTGGAACGGACTTTTCATGACGTCTGTTTAGAAAGACTTTTGCCTCTGAATCATTCATTTGTAGCGCAGTCTAGATGGTGTTTGTCATCGTGATTGAAATATAAGATCATACAGTTTTGACTTGAGCCCTCTATGGACTTGCCTCTGAGTATTTCACAGAACTTCTGTCTCCGTATGAGCTGGCACACTGTCTGAGGTCCTCTGCAACCTGCAGAGCTCAGAAAAATTCACTAGCATCATTTAAAACTCCTACTGTAAATGCACACTTCTGTAAGAACACATCATTTCATTGTCGTCAATTCATTAACTTATACTTTTGTTTTTCATAGTTTTACAAATGTTTACATTTCTCCAGTGTGCACTTTGTCTGATCTGAATTCGCCAAATATTGTATTTTTCTCTGTTTTGAATTAGCTGTTACTAGGTTTTCAGAAACAACTTAAATATTTATCTTATGAGTCTTAAATGCAAAATGTTATATTTTCAGACAAAAATGTTTTTTTCCAAAAAGACATGCACATTTTATGGATTGGGGTTAAAATCCCATTTAGATCTTAGAAGCTAAGCCAGCTAGGGCCGGGTTTGTACTGTGATGGGAGACCAGGTGCCGCATATGAGGCTGATGCCATGTTGTAGTAGTAGTTTATTTGTTCAGTCACTTTTTTCACAACTCAGACAATACAGATCATTTGAAATAAATAAATAAATAAAAACAATTGTCCTAGGGGAGACATTTCACTTCAGCCACATTTTCTTGGACGAGTCGGATGCATGTGAATGATTGCTGGGAAAAATTGCTTGAACTGTGCAATACGTGAAAACGGTGAAACGTCACTTCTACGTGGTCTGTAAATAAAATACACTTATTGGGAGAAACATAGCGGTGTAGATTTTTTTCACTGTTTTCACATTTTGCACTTTTTAAATCCAGCACGCTAGTCCAGCCTACAGCGATGTGCGCCTTATTTGAAACCTTCTTGAACTGTGCAATACAAATAAACTTGCCTGGTGGTCAGAGGGGCAATGGCACAGATTGGCTGCCTTGCTTCTGTCCGTCTACCTCGGGGCAGCTCTGCACAGTCTGAGTGACATGAATAATATCACGGGAGACATGGTTGGGTTTCCAAAAAAGTTCTGTTTCAAACTGATGCATTATTATCAGATTGATTATATTAATTGTTAGATTCTCTCTGGGCATTACATTTCTGGTCCTCTCTCCTCAAAATTAGAGTGGGGGACACGAATTATGCTCAACAATTGAATTTGTTAAATGTATAATTTTGTTATTGGGGTTCCACAAATAACTTCCCTTAT
The DNA here is from genome assembly GCA_964034765.1 of Knipowitschia caucasica. NCBI lineage: Eukaryota > Metazoa > Chordata > Actinopteri > Gobiiformes > Gobiidae > Knipowitschia > Knipowitschia caucasica. The sequence goes on along the minus strand of OZ035834.1, from coordinate 37,925,850 downwards.
AATACAGAGTCTGGTCTAAACATGAGGAGGTAGCGTTTGAGATTTATGCAGCTAAAAACTGCAACGGTCTTCTACTCTGACAATGTTCAATTGCAGGTTAAAAACTGTACAACAGAAGGATTTTGTTATTTAATGATGAATCAAAAATACGGTTCAAGGCCATGGTGTACTGTAACAAAAAGAACCCACACAAATAATTCAATTGCAGGATCAAAGCCTGTATTTCTTCACTTATTTTAATTCCCTATTTATGTAGATTATTTTAATGAGTTGTCTTGTGTATGAACTGTGCTATACAAATACACTTGCCTTGCCTTACCCAAATAACCACTGCTTTGCAAATTAAATGCTTCCATCTTCTGCCATAGTTTGTATATTTACCTTGTTACATGTTTTGACTGATTCTCAAAACTTTAACAATTATATGTATCATTGCAGTTTTTTCTATTCTGAATGATGGATACACAATTCTTGTCTTCGCTCTGGTTCTTTTACATATGGCCTTCAATGTCCAATGTGTTTTCTGATGGAGGTTGCAACCTGCTTGTCTAAATGGTTTGGTTTGTTAGGAAGCAACCGCATGCTGTAAAATGATCTTATGCTGTTATAGTTTCTTGTCCTCTGCATTTGACCCATTCTGCAAGTCCACAAGGGCCTCTGTTGGGAGCAGTGGTTGCCGTATCTCCCTGGGACCCATCCTCAGTTGTTGATGCTCTTGGTCAGGACCTTAGCTGGGCGAGTTTACTTATTGTACATGTTTTTAGTGGTAGATGAAACCGGAGCGCCTGGAGGCAACTTATGCATACACAAGGAGAACATGCAATTTCAGAAAGGCCCTGTTCAGATCGGAATTCAAACCTAGAAGCTTCTTGATGAGAAGCGAGAGTGCTATATTATTTGTATTGGTCAAGCAGCAGTCAATATGGAAAGCTCAAAAAATACATTTTGATCCCAGTTTCAAAAACCCAGAACTCATCATATGTTTTCTTTTTTCTTTTTGCCCAATGTGTAGATCTGTAGCCGCAGCATGACTTGCGGAGGCTCGTTCCTTGCTCTCTGACTTATCCCTCCCACTTTTGCTTTCTGCTGCTACAGGTTCTAACTGTGGTGGTGTAGGCAGCTTACGGCGCGTCACAGTACAGCTTAGGGCTTATAAATAGTCTGCATGCTCACTTCTTCTTCCCGTGGCCTGATGGCGATGGGCAGGTTAAGCCTCCTTCCTCTGTCCACGGTGGACACAGTGACGAAGGGCTAGACGTTCAGTGGCAAAGGGCCAGACGTTCAGTGGCAAAGGGCCAGACGTTCAGTGACAAAGGGCCAGACGTTCAGTGACAAAGGGCCAGACGTTCAGTGGCAAAGGGCCGGACGATCAGTGGCAAAGCGCCAAATGATCAGTGACAAAGGGCCGGACGATCAGTGACAAAGGGCCGGACGATCAGTGACAAAGGGCCGGACGATCAGTGACAAAGGGCCGGACGATCAGTGACAAAGGGCCGGACGATCAGTGGCAAAGGGCGAATTTTTGATAGATTTGCTATTTAAGCCAATCACAGTGAAAGGCGACAACACCTGAATGAGTCTGAAGACACGGCTTTGAATTCTATAGGAGGATCTTTGTTTAAACCTGTGTGCGCATGCGCCCTTCGCTGGGTGGCAAGACGGCAGAGAGGCACATACTGAAGCATGGATGCGACGACTACTTTTAAAAGACTCAGTGGGCGAATAGCACTTTATAAAGGCACTTTAACGCAAGAAGATCGGAGGAGATGTATAGAAAAGCTAAAAATAAGTATATTAGACCGAACTGAACAAATCCAAAGCCTAGATGAGACCTGGGATGACGAGAGAAAACATTGGTCAGACTCACCTCTGTCTTGGCACCGATCTGCTGGGACTGGGACTCAGAGACATTTATTCTTACTTCATAGAACCCCGGGACCCTTCACTCAAGAAGGGTCCGTGGTGAAAATGTTATCGCGTTTTTCACCGCGGTAAAGTGGCCCGGCTTTTCGCTGTTGCGGTAAAGCACATAAAAAGCGGGTTGCCCTCTTTTTGCTGTTACTTACTGTAAACGTGGAACAGGAAACCGCGGGACGAGCAACCAAAATGCAATTTTTAAAATGAATCATCACTCATGAGTGAATGATGAGTGAACAAGTGCGCAGTGACTGAAATTTGTTTATGAATTTTTATCCCCTTATCCACCCAGCTTCCCGTTCTACGTTTACTGTAGGTAACAGCAAAAAAGGGTAAACACTTTACAGCGTTCTTTTCCAAAAGAATTAGAAAAAGAACTTAATCTATTCCCAGCGGGCCGTACAACCGACCACACAACAAGAATGGACCATTTGATTTAATAAAACCTCTCTCCAAACGTCTAAAAATAGCTAACTCTCTAGCATCCAGGTAGCTTTGTATGCTGTATTGCCAAGATCCTCCTATTGCATTGTATCAGTGATGACTCCAAGAATAGATCAGAGAATCCAACACAATGAACAAATAATAACAAACACAAAGGAGCCATTGGTCCATAGGAAGCGGGATGACCACTATCCAGAAATGTTAATACATATCCAGATCATCACTGTCCCAAGGCACACCTGCATCTGTGAGGATTAACTAAGAACAAATACGCCGGGGGAAAAATGTAGAAACCTCAAGGAGAGAGTGAGAGATCCACTCCCATGGACAGGCAGGCTGTAGATCTAGGACTCGGGCTGAAATAGTTGATTTAATAGCGGTCAACTAATTTAGATAAACAGTTTAAAGAGTTAAAGTTAGACATAGACTTAAAGATGCAGAGAAGAGACTCTTATAAATGTAGCAAACATCCCATATTCACTAAGCTGTAGGATAAAAGAATCTATCAACATTGAAAGAATGCCAGGTACTGTAGCTTAAAACCCCATTTCCTCTTCAGCCTCTCCCTGTTCCTCACATTCTTGTCTGTCGATTTAAAATGCAGTTTGATAATAACAAGGCAAGTTAAAGGTTGATTGCAGTCCATACACAATCACAAAGAAGGCTGTTCTTTAACCTGGATTTGAACATTGTCAGATTGAACGCCAGTCTCACATTTTCAGGAAGACTGTCCCAGTTTCTAGCAGCATAAATCTGAAATGTTGCCTCCCCATCCTAAGTCCTGCTCCTCAGAGTCCCAGCAGGAGGCCAGTCCCTGTGCTCCTCAGAGTCCCAGCAGGAGGCCAGTCCCTGTGCTCCTCAGAGTCCCAGCAGGAGGCCAGTCCCTGTGCTCCTCAGGGTCCCAGCAGGAGGCCAGTCCCTGTGCTCCTCAGAGTCCCAGCAGGAGGCCAGTCCCTGTGCTCCTCAGAGGCAGAGTTGGTTCATATGGCACTAACATGTCGCAGATGTACAGAGCTGCTTTAAAGTATTTTCTCTGGACCACAGTCAGCCAGTGCAAAGACCAGGGAACTGGACTAATGTACTTCCTGGTTCAAGTCTGGACTTGAGCTGCAGTGTCTTTAAACAATCACGATTTACCAGCATTGAGTGCGAGATCTCTTGATGTTGGGCTGTTTGGCACAGGCCTACAGTGACACAACGGGCAACCTCTGGTGACAGCTGCAGGCACACTGGGGAATCCCACTCCTTATGTAAGCCAGATGTGATGTCACATTTCATGCACTACTTCACGCTTGAGCACATGAACTTGATCATCATCGCAATGACTTCTGGAGTACAGTGTAGCAAACGTCAACATTGCATTGTACACTATCATGTAGTTGAGAAGACACGCTTGAGCTCAGCAGCTTTGAGTTATGTGGGCTATAATTAACAATTACTTTTGATGGATTAGACGGCCAATTAGTCTTTTGAAAAAATGATTAGTTGTCAGTGATTTTTTTCTACAGAAATTGCTCTGAGAATTAAGGGGGTTACATGATGGGTCCAGAAGTTCCTCTCAAAACCATATAGCAGGGCAATAGAAGTTCTAAAATCAACTCTAGGGATGTGTCTGATGTCGCAGAGAGAACTAGGCCTTTAAAGTGATCCCCTGAGTCTGTTCTAATGGATGACTCTCATTTTCTATTTGTATGGATTCTGGAACCTTGCATTATTTTGCTATCTTTAAAGTTAAAGTACTTTTACTATCCTTAAAGTCCTCAAAAATGGCAAAGAAAGAATAATCAGAATATCACTTTAAGTATTAGGCAGTCAATAGAATGTTGATTGGGCATCCGGCAGTGCGAGGCAGCCAGGGAAATGATTAATTAGAAATGTGTTTGGACATGTATTCAGGTCCCTCCAGCGTTTCATTATTTTTGGTCCACTATATTAACACCAGAACTCTCAGAACAGTCAATTTGTTGGCTGTCATATAAATATGAATAACTATTCAGTGACAATGTTTTAGCTATTAACTAATATCAAATTATTAGACACCATTGAAGGCTTTTTGTCAGCTCAATCTGGCTCCTTGCTGGAGACTAAAATGGTTGTGCATGGGGAGTAAAGACCAATGCATATTTTCTTTAGCGCAGATCAAATACTTATACAATAAAAAATAGATGACTTCCAACGCCTGGACAACGCTGATGTGTACAAATATTCAGGCGTTCAGCACTTGCTACAGCATGTGCATGCAAAAGAGAAAGCCTCATTAGAGTATCCGGAACATCCGAACTCTGCACGGAAAAGCCCAAACACACACTCACTGCAAATCTACCAACGCAAAGTTGTGTTGAACAGCTCACCTGTGATGCAGCCTCGTGTCCTCGCGCTTCAAAGACTGGATAAAATCACGTTTTTGACCGGCGTGGCCCGGAGTGTTCTGAAGTCCAAAGCGCTGTGTGAGTCCCACAATTCAACTCAGTGTTTTGTGCACAGTGTAAATAAAAGACTGTTGTGGGTCTAAACAGTCTGTAGTAGGGGTGTGTTCAACAATATCAATATATGACTGTGTTTTTATGATATTATATTAGCCACAATGATAGTGTTTTGTTATGTAAAATGTATGTTTTACTTAACAAATTTTTTTTCAGTTTTTAATCCCAGATAATTGCTGATGGGGGCCATAACTATATATTTCAGGGTTTTAAGGCCTTCTATGATTTTCTTTTTTGGCTACTGCGTCTGGTTATTTAATTTATTTTCTTACATTATTGTATGTAGGTATTTTGAAAATTCATTTAATTTATTTTTTGTTTTGTTTTAGTTTTTCAGAATGATCAATTTTATTTTGTATTTTTGCTGCTACTGGACACCTGAATTTCTACGACGGGGATCAATAAAGTATCTATCTATTTATCTATCTAACTGCGTAGCCAGTTTTCTGATGAAGCGGATGAGTGGAAAAAGTTTGACACGGTGACCTCTGTTGGATGGGCCGTGCTCACTGCCCCTCTGTCCTCCCGTGTTTTATTGCACTGCGTTGAAAAGTGTAAAAGTGTGTGACAGCATTATTCCAGAGTGTGAAAATGTCAGCTCAATCATGATTTTCAGTGTGCTGACTGTTCTCCCGCCCCAGAGCAGTGGTGCGAGGGGCGGGGCCTGCGTGACTGCTGACTCTTTCTCTGTGAGAACTATTTATTATCATACAGTTTGGAGTCAAAAAAGAAGAAGAGTCAAATCATCCCTCTCAAAAAGCACAATCCTAAAAGTTAATTTAGTCATAACCCTTTTTTACAGTTGAGCGTTATTTGATAAACATGTATTGATTTGATCCTTGACTGCCCGATGTGTTAATGTGTATATAGTTATTTTTACAAGCACCAATACAACAATAACAAATGCATAGAGCCATTGGTCCTTAAGGGGTGGATGACCAGTGTCCATAAAGGTTAATAAATGTCCATAAATGTTGTTGAATGTTGAATGTCTTGGACCATCACCGCTGTCCTGAGACCCTCCTGGAACAGTCCACAGGCACCGATGGAGTGAGTGCGTTTACAGCACTAGGGAAAACTGAATTCTCACCACCTCCAATGTAGTCCGACTGATAAAGACCCATGTAAACATTCTAATGCGGTTGAGCTGCATATAATGCATTTGTGCGCAGAGGGAAAAACAAAACTTATGTTAGTGATTGGACAGGTGTAGGGTACTGTCTCATGTTCAGGATCAATACAGACCCTCGCTAATGTTTTGCTGTGTTGCTGGCCCTGTTTAACCAGTAACAGGTACTTTTTATAACATACTTGGCCCTGTTTTTATCCAGAATGAAGTCTTCTAATTGACAGTGAGTGGCTGCCGTGGTTACCAAGGTATTTCCCCCAGATACTGGTTTGTTGTTCTAAGAGTGTGAGCAGAGTGTGAGCAGAGTGTGAGCAGGGTGTGAGCAGGGTGTGAGCAGAGTGTGAGCAGAGTGTGAGCAGAGTGTGAGCAGAGTGTGAGCAGAGTGTGAGCAGAGTGTGAGCAGAGTGTGAGCAGAGTGTGAGCAGAGTGTGAGCAGAGTGTGAGCAGAGTGTGAGCAGAGTGTGAGCAGAGTGTGAGCAGAGTGTGAGCAGAGTGTGAGCAGAGTGTGAGCAGGGTGTGAGCAGGGTGTGAGCAGGGTGTGAGCAGAGTGTGAGCAGTGTGAGCAGGGTGTGAGCAGAGTGTGAGCAGAGTGTGAGCAGAGTGTGAGCAGAGTGTGAGCAGTGTGAGCAGGGTGTGAGCAGGGTGTGAGCAGAGTGTGAGCAGGGTGTGAGCAGGGTGTGAGCAGGGTGTGAGCAGAGTGTGAGCAGAGTGTGAGCAGAGTGTGAGCAGAGTGTGAGCAGGGTGTGAGCAGGGTGTGAGCAGGGTGTGAGCAGGGTGTGAGCAGAGTGTGAGCAGGGTGTGAGCAGGGTGTGAGCAGGGTGTGAGCAGAGTGTGAGCAGAGTGTGAGCAGGGTGTGAGCAGAGTGTGAGCAGAGTGAGCAGGTGTGAGCAGGGTGTGAGCAGGGTGTGAGCAGGGTGTGAGCAGGTGTGAGCAGGGTGTGAGCAGCAGTGTGAGCAGAGTGTGAGCAGGTGTGAGCAGGTGTGAGCAGGGTGTGAGCAGTGTGTGAGCAGGGTGTGAGCAGGGTGTGAGCAGGGTGTGAGCAGGGTGTGAGCAGGGTGTGAGCAGAGTGTGAGCAGGGTGTGAGCAGGGTGTGAGCAGGGTGTGAGCAGGGTGTGAGCAGGGTGTGAGCAGGGTGTGAGCAGGGTGTGAGCAGGGTGTGAGCAGGGTGTGAGCAGGGTGTGAGCAGAGTGTGAGCAGAGTGTGAGCAGAGTGTGAGCAGAGTGTGAGCAGAGTGTGAGCAGGGTGTGAGCAGAGTGTGAGCAGGGTGTGAGCAGGGTGTGAGCAGAGTGTGAGCAGAGTGTGAGCAGAGTGTGAGCAGAGTGTGAGCAGAGTGTGAGCAGGGTGTGAGCAGAGTGTGAGCAGAGTGTGAGCAGAGTGTGAGCAGAGTGTGAGCAGAGTGTGAGCAGAGTGTGAGCAGAGTGTGAGCAGGGTGTGAGCAGAGTGTGAGCAGGGTGTGAGCAGGGTGTGAGCAGAGTGTGAGCAGTGTGAGCAGGGTGTGAGCAGGGTGTGAGCAGGGTGTGAGCAGGGTGTGAGCAGAGTGTGAGCAGTGTGTGAGCAGGGTGTGAGCAGGGTGTGAGCAGGGTGTGAGCAGGGTGTGAGCAGGGTGTGAGCAGGGTGTGAGCAGGGTGTGAGCAGAGTGTGAGCAGGGTGTGAGCAGAGTGTGAGCAGAGTGTGAGCAGAGTGTGAGCAGAGTGTGAGCAGAGTGTGAGCAGAGTGTGAGCAGAGTGGCTCATTTTCTGTGGACCCCATCCATGGATCTATAATAATAATAATTGTTTAGGGTATTACTAGCTTATAGCTGAAATACCCATGGGCTCTAGGGCTTCTTGCGGTACTAAATAAGACTGAATTCATGTGGGCTACCAAGAAATTTTCCCTAAAACAGCTCGACCATAGCTGACAGAGAACCTACAGCTTACGTAAAGGTCGGATTTTGTGGGGATTTTAGTGTCCATCGATTTTCTATAAATCCACACTTCAGTGCAACAAACTGCTTGTTTTCCTCTCACTCCGCTCTAATGCTGCTGATTGGTCAGAACGCTGCCGTGCTCCTCTGCATGAGAGCCACACACGCGTCCTTGTTAGTATTTGGCGCAAAGCATCATGGGAGGTTGCCCTTTTGCGAAACCAGGAGGACCAGAGAAAAGGTCAAATACGGGTTGGCTCCGCTAATCTTTCGGTGCCCATGGTTGCTTCATGCACCACTGAGCACAAGCCATTGATTTGAACACGCCCCCATCTTTGATCGCCGGGGCTTGATCCCATCCTGTATCTCCTCTTTGGGAAATTGTTACATTTCAAACTGTGAAAAACACAATCCATACCGTGACTAATTGATGATTTAATGCATGAAGAAGTTAAAGCTGTGACTACTGTGTTGCTTAGCTTGACCAAGGAATGCGTCAGAGTTTCAGGTCTGAACCATGATACTGAATCAGAGGAGGTCAGCAGGCCTCAAAATACTTGAGCAGTGGTCCCCAATCTTTCCAGACGTGCACTCTCACATAATGCACCAACTCCCATTCTGACCTCCACTACATGACAACATTGAAAGTAGCAGTAATATAATCTGTAACATCTGTCTTTGTGTCATGTGATGTGCTTTCTGACCTAATTTCTCTTAAATTCTACTGTTCCTGTTCTATGACATTTACATTGCCTGTAAAAATCATGAAACCACTACACAAGAGAAATTATGTGAATGAGAATGCATTGTGTTGTGTGTGTGGCCACGCTGAGAGTGAAGGGTCCTCTCAGAGCTACTGTAGGGAATGTGGAGTAGGTCCCTGAGGAGGCTCTCTGCCCAGCACCCACACAACACTGCTTCCTTTTTACTGATGTCACCTGATCTTGTGCGGTGGCCTTGACAAACCTAGTGAAGGTAGCAGTGAGGAGGATGCAAAACTGAATACATAGAAAGCATAGGCTCTTGGGGAAAGTGACGGCATTTTGAAATCTTCCCATTGGAGTATGTTCCGTTGAGCGGGTTGCATCCTGCTTGGACTGAAACATAACCGGGTCTTGCGGGTTAACATGGGAGAAAGATAAAGCGTTGGTCTTTAATAACGCTTTTTGATCACTCAAAAACACTTTCCATGGCATGTCACTCCATACATGTCAGTCTAGAATCCATATAGTGACCTAAAATGATAGAAAATAACTTGAATGACCTATTGTTTGATTCTTTGATCTGTGTTGGCAACTTTGTAAAGTCCTCTGAGACGACTGTGATTTATTTCTATTTAAAATGTAATTGAACATATAATTGAATTCAACTTTGAAGTCAGTTTATAGCAGGTGACTCCATAGACCAGGATTGTCATACTGGTTCTAGAAAGGGCCATTGTGGCTTTAAATGATAATTCCAACCAAGCAGGAGCACACCAGACTCCACCTATTTCCTCAAGTCTGGGAGGACTGGACCTCACTTGAGGAAATGGTGTGCTCCTGCTTGGTGGGAATTAAACCCTGCAGCCACTCCAGCCCTTTGAGGACCGGTTTTACACCCCTGACGTAGATAGTAGAAGAAGTGGACTGACAGAGCGCTGATGTCACCTATAATGTTGGCCTTTTTATGGAAGAAGCTGATTAGAGCTAGCTCAAACAGGCTAATTGAGCGGGAATGTAGCGCCAAATGTTTTAAAATTTGTGGGTATGAACGACCAAGCAACCAAGTACCAAGCTATTGTCAAATTCAAGGATAGAAGGCTCCTGATTGGCCAAATGTTAGGGCTCATATATGGATTCACAGATTATTTCAAAATGTAAACACCAGAATCGAAGAGACCTCTAACAACAGCTTTTTATACCCCAATGTGGTGAGTGTGGTGCATTATAGAGAAGTTTATTTTTCAATATATATCAATAGGAGCCAGAGCGAGAAGGAGCAACATTACGCCCAAGAGCTCTTCCCTATTGGGCTTCCATGAGCTAGCAGGTTAGCATTGTGCATCTGTATACAAGCTATGTGTGTCACCTACCATTGTACAGTTCAGTCAGTTTAGTTCCTACTTCTTTAGGAGGAAGTAGTGCTGGGATCAGAGATGCTACCTTGATCCAAAGCGGTATCCTTGAGTATTTGGTTGTCCCGAACAGCTGGCAGTGTGGCACATGTGTTCATTTCGTCATGTACAAGTTCATTTTGAGGTCAGTAGCAGATTTAGAGCTGTCCTGATGCTGATGCCTGAAGTAGCTTTTGGGCTGCTTTCTGCTCTTAAACAGTACACTGATTGCAGAGTGGCTGCTGCTCTGTTGATACGGACGAGGGATCAATGCACTTGTGCTATGTCCATGTGTCCCATTTCTTCAGTGCTGATGATGAGCCAAATGATGGGACCTATTTTTCTATATCTTTAAAGGTGCCTATTGTATCTTGCATCAAAGTGTCCAGTATTACTGCCTTGATTTTTGCCATCCATATTTGATTTGAATGAGATTCATGGTCTGCCCTGCTCAATGGAAATACTGTAATAATTTTTATTGAATTGGAATTTTCAATATTGCCTTAAATGTTATTATTATAAATAGGGGTGCAACGGTTTGAAAAAATCACGGTTCGGTTCGTACCTCGGTTCAGAGGCCACGGTTCGGTTCATTTTTCGGTTCATTTTTCAAAAAAAAAGTTTTGTCTTTTTAATAAACACAGCTCATGTGGACTCGGCACCTGCTCTGACTGCCCCCCCCCCTGACCTAGAAATGAATTAAGGGGAAGGAAATGGATGGATGGCTGGATGGCATATTCCATCCATCCAATTATGTCTATTTAACATAATTAATGAAAAACAACACAAAGTGCAACATAAGAAGGCACTTTATGAGGATATTTACCCTCATATATTACACCACCTTCCTGATTCTCCCGAGGAGGCGCTCCATTCTGGGCCCAGCCTCATTCACTGCATTTATTTAATTTTTGGCATTATCAGTTGTGACTGGGATATTAGTACTGGGCCTTTGTCTTCCATTCCTCCGCTGCTTGTGTCAGTACCTGCGCTGTGTGACTTTGTGACTTTCGTAGAGGGGGCGTGTCTGCAGCGCCAGACTTTTCATCTCCCAGTCTGCGGTGATGAAGTGAGCGGTTCCGCTCATGGATCTATTATAGGTTCCGCGGGACGTCCAAGCGTCAGTCATGAGCGCAGCTGAGGATGCGCGGGAGAGTTGACTTTAGCCCGGTCTGACTGTGCGTAAAGGAGCTGCTTAAATGCCGCGGCAATAAGCGGTCGTTGAGACGCTTTTTTTCACTCATGTCTTTCTTGTGCCACAGTGCTTACACATCGTGACAGTTTTGTCGAATATTAATTATCAGTGTAGTTACAGTGAAGCCAAAATGCTCTCATACTGGTTTAAATGACGCAGGGCTTTCAAGCATCTCCATTCCTCCGCTCGCAATGACCGCGCTGTGTGTGGACTGAACAACGTGCGCACAACTTTTTTTTCATAAATCAAACCGCGGATCACGTCTGTACCGAACCGAAGACGTTGAACCGAACGGATCACGGATCAGTGATGAACCGTTGCACCTCTAATTATAAAAGACACCTTCAAAGAATTATACACGTATTAAAGATGTATTGGAGGATTTTCCCAAATTTTAGGAAAGAACCGTCCTCTCCAAAAACTTTCTGGTCTTGTTTGACGAGAACCTATCACCAGAATGATTGACAATTTAGAGAACCAATAGTCTTGATGATCCACCCAAATCCTTCTATATACCTTTTAATAAACAAATATAGGGATGCACTCAATATTAATAATGCATCAGTTTTGCACAGCACTTCTCTGGACTCTCAAAGACTTCTCATTATTCATTGACTCTAAACACGGTGGTGATAGACTACTGCTGTGGGCAATGTGGGTGGGGTGTCTTGCCTAAGGACACAAATACAGTTTGGCACTTTACAGCCGCAGCTGTACCTGGTGTTTCCAGAGGTCTCCCGTCACAGTACTAGCTAGGCCCTGCCCTGCTTAGCTTCAGAGGTCTGATGGGATCTGGTTTCACCTGTGGCCGTTCAATTGATGTGAATAATACTATTTACAAATACAAGTTAAACTTTTTTATAATATATATATTTTTAAATTTAGCATTATTTTTGTATTTCGATAATTAGTAATAGAAGCATGAGGCTGAGGTATTGAAAGTACACTGTGTACGTATCATATCGGCAAACTCGGAAACAGTGCTTCCCAAAGTGGGGTCCAGGGCCTCTAGGTGGCCTCAGAGGCAGGGCCCCTCTCAAAGGTTGTCCAAAACTGTATGTCTATGTGTTTTGTTCTAAATGTAATCCATTCTATATTCTTCAGTACAAAGTGTGATTTGATATCTGGGGCTGCGTTGCTCCAGACTTTTGGAAACCAGATTTGAACTCATAGAAAGCTAGTAGTGGTTTGAGGGTACCAGCATCATGGTCAACATCATATAACCGCGAGTACAACATGACAGTTAGAATGTGCTGTGTCCTCTGCAGCTGTATCTTACGTTTATGTATGTAATGTTCATATTCTATATATTCATGACCTCTTTATTCTGTCATAATAAAACATTTTGGCCTTTTCCTTCTGGAAATATCTTGATAAACAATATAATTTTACATATATTAATTTGTTTCTTTAATGACTACCTAAAGGGTTCTTAAAGGACAACTCACCCTCAAATCCACTTTTTTTTGCTGATAAACGGTATAAATGAGTGTCCAATAGTGTTGTCTACATATCCTGGTCATAATCTTGTCACTTTGGTGCAAATTAGTTGAAAGTTAGACTTTCTGCCTAAAACCGTCTGTGAGGCGCCATCTGCTGGCGACCTGTATTACTACAATTTAATTTTGAATCTGGCGCCGACACTGGCACAGAAGTTGGACCTGACGTCTGCAAGTTGGACCTGACGTCAGCAGCCCCCCGCCCAGAGCAATGTAAACGGCCCAGTCTCGTTCACACCCCCTTTAGTCCTCCAGGCTACGCCCATTTAGAGGAAGATTTGAACAGGAAATGTGAGTGACGTAAGCTCCGAGGAGCGGGGGTGAGAACCACTTTAAAAGTTACTCATGCTGTTACTGTCTGACTGGCTGTCTTTACGAACTTTCTCAAATTCTTAAATAGTACATGCTCTGAGTTGCTTTGTATATGCATGGTGCTATACAAATAAACTTGCCTTGTTATAGCACACAGCCCTCTGCCTTCTGCCCTGTCGTCCTCAGGGTGTACTCTCGTTGTGTCTTAGTTGAAATCTAAGATTTCCGCTGTGACGTGGAACACACGTGGGCACGTTCTAAAAGCAGCCGCCTCTGCCATTTTTAACCCTGCGCCCGGTCTCAGAGAGGATTTAACCAGCGTCATTAATACTGTGTCCTCGAGCTGGAGCCCAGAACAAAACGGAGGAGACATTCTGCTGAAGTGACTGCAGTTATTAGACCTTATTAAAGAGCTGTCACCTCACCTATTGTGTTCCTCTGAGAGCATGTGAGTGGGAGAACAAGGGCGCGCTGACTTTGGCTGATTACAGGGCACTAAGCCACACAACAAGCCTCTTACCCCTCTGCAGCTGGAGCACAGCTCAGAGCTGATGGATGACCACCTCCTGCTCGTGGCACAGGGGCCTGCTCAGGTCCATGCAATTGTAGCTTCTTCACTGTTTGTCTCATTGTTAAAGAGACGAGTTTAACGAAGCCTGTTGTCGTAGCTTTTCTTGCAACTGAATGTTCTAGTAATTAATAGTCTCTGGCCAGGCTAGGGTGACACTTTTTAGAATATATTTCATCCCGTCTTCAACTATTGTTTGTTGCTCCCTAGAGATAATCCATTTGAACTTTTTTGTCTCCATGTTTTTTATTTTCTCACCCCACATGATAGAAGCAGGCTTGTCCTGCAAGGTACAATCCTGGTCCCCAGAACAATTCAGAGTCTTACTGCAGTTACTTGAATTCTTTTTGTTTTTATTTATTGGCTTATATATACGTCAGCATACTTTGGTTGTACTTGATACAAGTGGAGGAGAGTGTTTCAGCACACAATGGCATTATCAAACTGGTATAGGACCAGTCAATAAAAATATTGGCAAAGAAGAATATTTCCTGGCTTGGTTTCTTATACAGTATTTGAAGTCATGGTCCTGACCCAAAACCAAACTGCTCATAAGTGGATGGCCTGTAAGATGTAAGATGGATAGAGTAGCAAAGGATCAATGATGCAAGGATTAGCAGACTGAATACTTAGTAGAAGGAAGTCTTTATGTTGAACATAGTGGATGTTGAACATGGTACAGACCTGTCTCTCTGTCATTATTACAGAAGCTTCTTATATTCTCAGGGAGGGATGGAAGAGTTATTTTAACTAATGTCCTTCTGGGAAAAAACATCTCCAATTGCTCTAAGCTTCAGCACTTGTCTTATTCGGCACGTTGTATGTTGATGTATGTCCATGTTTTTGCTCCTGGAAGACGCCGACATTCCTTGGGGTCTGTATTTAGCTCTCAGACCTGACTGTGTTGTGCACCCTGAGATGAGCATGCTAACACAAAAATACATGCTTACAGTGTTCTTACACAGTCCATACAATACAATACAATTTATTCTCGTATAGCCCTAGGTCACAACAGAAGTCATCTCAGAGGACTTAACACAACCATTGAAATCACCAACACAGGTCAGAGAATCAACAGTTAAAACACATGAAGAATATAAAGCACACACAGAAGAAAATGTCCATACATGTTGTAGAATGCTAAAGTGTCCTGATCATCACCAATCCTTTCTGTTGGACACTAACTGTCCAACAAGATCCTCCTGCATCCACAAGGAACAACTCTTAAAAAACCCAGTGGGAAAAAGTGAGAAACCTTGGGGAGAACTAGGGAAACCCACAGGGAGGGAGACCCATATGAGAAAGGGATCCGCTCCTCCGGACGGACAGACTAATGATCCAGGACCTAAGCTAGCTACAGAACGTGGACCAGTGGCCGCTGAACGTGGACAGGTCCGGTGCAGGACCGAAGCACTCCCAGGCGGGTCGGGCGGGGCAGTCCGCAGGTGTAGATGGAGGAGGCCAGGCTCAGAGATCCCGTCATCGTACCATGAAACAGACAATGGGACAACGGGTGAATAGCAATGAACAAACTACAGTCAAAATCCTAAAAATGCTAAACAGATAAAGTAGGAAGGAGGAGAGGATAGTGCTCAAGTTACCATACTTCTCCCAGCAAACTGACTCTCTATGCAGCTTGACTGACAGTCTGAGGAGTACAAGGTTTAAGTGCTCGACACGTCCATACTACTGCTTGTAAAACAGCCCAGAGGTGGTGCTTTGGTTCAGCTCCATCTGTAGTAGTGCCCCACCTCGTGTCTGCTCTTAGGTCACTCTGATGTGACGCAAACAAAGCAGACGAATCCTGCTGTGATTTTCTGGACTTCCTCATCTATCCTGATGTGAAGAGAAGTCTCCCTGTTTAGACCTGATGTCGCTCCAAATTTGAGTAGTTCTGTAGTTTGAAAAATCCTTTTAAATTTTACAACTTATCATCAGAACTACAGTGCCTTGCGAAAGTATTCGGCCCCCTTGAACCTTTCAACATTTCGCCACATTTCAGGCTTCAAACATAAAGATATAAAATTTAAATTTTTTGTCATGAATCAACAACTAGTTGGACACAATCGTGAAGTGGAACGAAATTTATTGGATAATTTAAACTTTTTTAACAAATAAAAAACTGAAAAGTGGGGCGTGCAATATTATTCGGCCCCTTTACTTTCAGTGCAGCAAACTCAGTCCAGAAGTTCAGTGAGGATCTTTGAATGATCCAATGCTGTCCTAAATGACTGATGATGATAAATAGAATGCATCTGTGTGTAATCAAGTCTCCGTATAAATGCACCTGCTCTTTGATAGTCTCAGGGTTCTGTTTAAAGCGCAGAGAGAACCATGAAGACAAAGGAACACACCAGGCAGGTCCGAGATACTGTTGTGGAGAAGTTTAAAGCCGGATTTGGATACAAAAAGATTTCCCAAGCTTTAAACATCTCAAGGAGCACTGTGCAAGCAATTATATTGAAATGGAAGGAGTATCAGACCACTGCAAATCTACCAAGACCCGGCCGTCCCTCCAAACTTTCATCTCAAACAAGGAGAAGACTGATCAGAGATGCAGTCAAGAGGCCCATGATCACTCTGGATGAACTGCAGATAACTACAGCTGAGGTGGGAGAGTCTGTCCATAGGACAACAATCAGTCGTGCACTGCACAAATCTGGCCTTTATGGAAGAGTGGCAAGAAGAAAGCCATTTCTCAAAGATATCCATAAAAAGTCTGGTTTAAAGTTTGCCACAAGCCACCTGGGAGACACACCAAACATGTGGAAGAAGGTGCTCTGGTCAGATGAAACCAAAATCTAACTTTTTGGCCACAATGCAAAACGATATGTTTGTCGTAAAAGCAACACAGCTCATCACCCTGAACACACCATCCCCACTGTCAAACATGGTGGTGGCAGCATCATGCTTTGGGCCTGCTTTTCTTCAGCAGGGACAGGGAAGATGGCTAAAATTGATGGGAAGATGGATGGAGCCAAATACAGGACCATTCTGGAAGAAAACCTGTTGGAGTCTGCAAAAGACCTGAGACTGGGACGGAGATTTATCTTCCAACAGGACAATGATCCAAAACATAAAGCCAAATCTACAATGGAATGGTTCACAAATAGACGTATCCAGGTGTTAGAATGGCCAAGTCAAAGTCCAGACCTGAATCCAATCGAGAATCTGTGGAAAGAGCTGAAGACTGCTGTTCACAAACGCTCTCCATCCAACCTCACTGAGCTCGAGCTGTTTTGCAAGGAAGAATGGGAAAGTTTTCCAGTCTCTCGATGTGCAAAACTGCTAGAGACATACCCCAAGTGACTTGCAGCTGTAATTGCAGCAAAAGGTGGCGCTACAAAGTATTAGCAAAAGGGGGCCGAATAATATTGCACGCCCAACTTTTCAGTTTTTTATTTGTTAAAAAAGTTTAAATTATCCAATAAATTTCGTTCCACTTCACGATTGTGTCCCACTTGTTGTTGATTCTTGACAAAAAATCTAATTTTTATATCTTTATGTTTGAGGCCTGAAATGTGGCGAAATGTTGAAAGGTTCAAGGGGGGCGAATACTTTCGCAAGGCACTGTATATCTGCCATTTCCTGCAAAAAAACAAAAAGCCTTTTACTCCAAGTAAAGGTAATTTATTTAGATATTTATAGGAAAACTAAACTCCAAATCAACTTTTTTTAAACTTGTAAACTCCCTCTCTCTTTCTTATAGTGCTCTCTACATGTCCTGGTCATTTAAAGAACTAGTGGGACTTGGGTTTAAAGTGATTGTCTTGAGTTTGTCAGGAAAAAAAGAGAAAGAGGTACATTATTTGAAAAAAACGACTCAAGCTCCCTCTCCCTTCCTTTCTGATTGGTCTACGCCTACATTTCCGTAACGATCAATCAACACATTTAAATGTTAAACGAAGAACACATTATACATATACATACATTATTAATGTATGTATACTTACCCGTAATATTAGAATTCATAAAATTACTTCTTTTATATCAACATTTAAGGCCAGGAGGTCAATTTAATACAATTCTTAAAATGTGTTATTCATTTAGAGTTCCAGACTATCACTTTAAAGTGGTCGTTTAAAGTAAAACACTACTGTTTGGTATTGTGTTCGATTATATAACATAGAAGAGACTAGTGGGGATCTCTACTCTAGCCTACCGTTAGGCAACTTTGTTTTACTGAGAAGTTGTAACTAATACTAGTAAGTAAATACTATAGTCTGAAATGCAGTAGAATTTAGTAAAGTTAATTATTTTAGAATTGTGAACAAAAACCCAAACACTGTCTTCCTGTAAACTTTTGAAGCACTTGCATGTGACTGTATGCAGCGCTGTTAGAACTGTAACCAATTTCTGGACCAAATGTTGACTTTTGTTAATTATAGAGAGAGGTGCAGTTCTACTCTTTGACAATGTTCCTGGATCTGGATCGATCATTTCATCCTTGTTCCATTGGCAAAGTTAATTTCCATTCATAACTTTTTGAAATCATTATTATTATATTGTGTTAAAATCTGGATCAAGCATAAATTGTGCATTTTAGGTAGAAAATTTTGTCCCATTTTCAAACTAAAATAAAGACAGACGAACTGTTTTAACTAAAAAAGATATTCTTATTTTTCACAGTACACTACAATATTATACAAGGCTCACAACACTCATTATCAACATATTGCTTGGATATTGTCATCGTTGTGGCCCATTCAAACAAGTTAATGTGCTGGCATCATTTAGGTCTTTGAAAGATCGGTGTATATCGATTTGGAAGAGGCTCATTCAAAGGCAGGACCAGCACATAGTCTTTTATTTAGCACTGTTTCCACCAGCCATACTTGGCACAACTCTACTCGACTCTTCTGGTTGTGTTTCCATCACACTTTAGTATCTGGTCCCGTATCCTAGCAACCTACCTACAGCAAGCCAGTCACAATAGCTTTCCATAGTTAGAACACTTTAGAGCAAAGCCGTGCTGAGCCGGGGGCAGGGCAGGGCAGGGCAAGGCAAGGGAGGGCAATACATGGCTGACGATAATGAGCCATGTATTCCAATTTTCCACCCTGTATTCCATGTATTCCACCCTAGCCCTAACCCAAAGTCCAATTGCTTAGTTTATTTTTTTTGGAAGTTTTAAGAAAAGATTAGTGCTTATAAGTATTTTTTGGGCAATTTTTCTGAACAGAATGAGGTACAATTGTGTATGGATATACATATAACTGGAGAAGAGGGCTGGCCACTATTAACCAATTTACAGATTTAATTCAAATGTGTTGATTATCAATGAAATTTTCAATGGCTTTGGTTTGAATATGCTTTAAGATAAGGTATACAGTACCATGCCATGGTAGCTAGTTACACAACTTTTCCTCTCTTCTCCTGTCCTCCTTCTCTTCTTCCTCCCTCACTTCTCTTCCTCCTCTTCTCCATGGTAGCTCATACTAAGTTACAAGACTTCTTTGAGTTTATAGAGGTTGATTAACACATTGATCCTTGGAAAAAGCAGATAAATGTTTATTTGTTTATTTGACAGGGATAGTACAAAAAAACACTGTCACCGACAGGTAAACAATGTCAAGTACACAGGCCTTCTAGCCTAAGGCTAATTTTCAGCCCCTGTCCCTGGTAAGGCTTTTGGAGAACAGTCAAAAAACAAGTTTAAAAAAGAGAGGAGTAAACAACACATCAATAAAAATACTAACTGGCCCCATTTGTCCATACTACATCCTTTTTTAGTGCTCACAGATGTGAGGCCTTCACTGCAAATGCAGACTGACCCAGAGTCGTCCGGCACCTTCTAACTCTGCAGCTCCCACTGACTGCAGCTCAAGTCTGCACACCCTCACTGCTGCACCTTTGCATATCTTTACACATTACTTCAGGGGCTAATCCATTAAGACACAAGTAAAAATAGCTTTTAAAAAGGTGACATTTATAAAATCAATAATCAAATTTCAAATCAAATTTATCAATAACCGATCATGAGACAAAATATTGGCTGTATTACATTATTGATATTTTGGTCGTATAGGGTCCAAAGGCACATACTGTTTGCCTCAATTGTGTCTATCTGCCTCATGGCAGCTGTGGCTCCAGTTTACCATCACCCTTTACGCAGTTTATTGGCTGGCTTTTGACGTTCTTGTCTTGCTCCCACAGGTGATGGCGTCCCAAAAGAAAACAGTCCCTTTATCAACAACACAGACAACGACAAAGCCAACGCCAACAGCAACAGCTACGATGGCACCAACATGGCACTTTTTGAGGTAAGCAGCGCTGATCGGAGCGCCACATGTTAAAGGACACATCAGGTCACTTCTATGACCATTGGTTCCATTGTTTTGTAAAAACATATTGTCTAGAATTTGACGTTATTTCAAAACATGAAATACAAATGTATTCAAAACACTGTTTATGGATCAGTGAATATGATGTGTGTGCGGCTGTAAAGAGAGTGGAGAGGAGACTGAGGAGGAGACTGGAGAGGAGACTGGGTCACCTGCGGTTGTCATTGGGCCGACCTTAGCTCTCTGCAGTCAGTCTGTTTTATAGAAGGAGCTGCTGATTTGTAAACACTCTGCATGGTGCTTATCCACAGGCTGTTTCACCAAACATCCAATCACTCCTATCTAAGCAAAGACTGCTATAATGACTGGTGTGTGTCCCCGTAGGAGGAGATGGACAGCAATCCCATGGTATCCTCACTCCTCAACAAACTGGCCAACTACACCAACCTCACCCAGGGAGCCCAAGAACACGAGGAGGCAGACGAGGACGAGGGCGCCAAGAAGAAAGCTGTCAAGGTACCAGCTCCACAAACACTGAGGAGAAGACAAGATATTGGATCTTTTTTTTGTCTTTAATCACTGTGACATTACTGCTAATTTACACAGGAGGTGTTACAGCACGTACGCGCAGAAGACGCGCGTAATTTTTCCATGTTAACCAATGGTGATATTTACACTAGTAGTGTCATACGCGCGTATGACGGACGTATTGACACGAGGCTGCGCCTAATTTAGGATGGATTTCTAATTTTGTGCGCGCAGCAACGCGTCTCCCAGTCAAAACACATAGGAAACAGGATTCTAGCAGTCCTTGGCTCTAGATTGCATCCACATACGCACGCACGCTCGCAGGAGCAGCAGGTTTTACAGTGATTCTGGACATCGGTTTTTTTCTTTCATAAAGTCTGGCGTCTGGCCAAACCAGCGCACAGAGACCATGAAGACAAACACACATGTGATTTGTGTTGCTCTACATCAGTCCTCTGGCCCGTACTGTCCTCTACACTGCTCCATAGACTACACAGGGAGAGCATCAAAAGCCGCGGACCTGCGCGCACGGCCAGTGAACATACAGCCAAGTAATGTTACGCACATATGCGCGCAGTAAACACTTACGCGCTGTTAACGCCTACTGTGGAAATTCCCTGTTAGACCTACACACACCTGCCCTCCTCTGCCCAACGGCACCAGTGTTTCTGAATGAACACAAAGACCCTCGGTTTTCTAAGTTTCTTGTGTCATTCATTTAAATCCGGGATCTCTGAGCCAGTCCAAAAAGGGCGGGTGTGGACATTTTTTCCATATGAAATATCAGCTATTGGCCCGAAAGTCTTCCCAATATCCAAACCCAGTACAAGTAATCATTTGTTCAAAACACCTCTATAATGTGAGTAAATGCACAGAATTAACTACAAGTGATAGACAAAAATGTTCTCTTCTTTCTCTCCTTCACTCTCTTCCCCATCCTCTACTCCTCTCCTCTTCTCTCCTCTCCTCTCTCTCCTCTCCTCTCTCTCCTCTCTCTCCTCTCCTCTCTCTCCTCTCTCTTCTCTCTTGTCATATCCTCCTCCCTCTCTCCTTCTCCTCTCTCTCCTGCAGACTGTAGTCAACAGTCTGTCTGTATAGGAATGCTGACAAATACAAATATAAAAAGTAAAATATGACAGAGGACTGAATCCCTTCCAGATGTCTGCTGCATGAATAAGTATAGGCCTGTGTCCAGATCCAGATCAGGCTCCACGGGACCAGCCCATCTCCACATCTGGGGAGGGAGCCTCTCTGGGCCCCTGCTGAGGGGCACATCTGTCCCATCCTCTGACACAAGGACACTTACTCAGGGTTAACCTGCCACGCTTGTGTTTGGATGACTCAATATTATCATTTCAGAACATAACAACATAAAAATTATTCCTGTACACTTACTTTCCAAATAAACATTTATCGGAAATGCCACGGGCCGACCTTAAGCCTTCATCAAGCAAACATGAAATGAGCACGAGGAAGCCATCTTTAGCAGGGCGGGGCTGGCACCTGAGGGCGTGCAGTCACCACACCCATACCACAGAGCATTTCACAATAAATCACACATTCAGATGAGTAAAAAAGTCACATATATAATAAATGTATACATTTTCAATACGAGGAAAAAATATATGTAGATAATCTGAATATAAAGGGTCACTGGCTGGCCCCAGTTTGCTTTTGGATTTCACCATATACACAAAACACAAACATATCCTCCTGGAAAAGTATGGGCCTGTACCATCACGTCAATGTACAGTTCCTTTAACACCAGAAAACCCAACCGAAATTGGCCCCTGTTTTGAGAAGAAGGAGCTAACTTGCTAGGTTGGCTGCTAACATTTGCATGTATTGATTTGCAAATGTAGGTAATGACTTATAACAGCAGGGGGCTGGGGTGGGCTTTGTTTATTCGTGCGGGGGAGGGAGAGCTGCAAGAGAGTACTACAGTAGTCTGTGAGACCACAGGTACACATGTGCTGTGTACCCTGAGAATGCGCTGTATATATTTTGTAATCAGTTTTTCTCAGTGTCTTTGGTGCATTTTTTACATAATTCTTCACATTTTAATAACAGTTAGTGCATTTCTCAGAACAATGAGTGCAAACTGCAAAACCTCATGGATAACCTGCTAAAAAGTCACTTTCTCAAAATGAACTTAATTCCTCAAAAGAAAGTCTTCATGTCAATGAAACTGTGTCTCAAAAGAATAAGTCCTGACACCAGTGTTTATGAACAACAGTCAAATGATTTAGTCATGTTTTCATTGTGACTGTATTTAGTGATACATATGTATGTACTGTATGTTCACATATTTACTGCTTATGCTCTTTGCAATTCTACAGCATTCTGCAACAAAAATAGTACACATACAGTATTTACGTAGAAAAACATACAAAAAATCATTACGGTAGAACCTCCACAACATTGAGTCGTGTGTGACATCATCGCGGCAGTTTCTCCTTTGAACACTTTACAAATGCTTTTGGACATGTATCAGTTACTTTCATACAGTTCTCTGCTGTTTTATAACATTATCATTTGCTTCTGTCCTGTCAATCAGAATGAAACATACTTATCACGACTGAATAGTTTCTGTAAAACCAGTAGTCCTCATTTCATCGCTTTAGTCATCACATACAAAACTGTTCAAAACCAAAATCTGTCAAACTAATTTCATACATTACTTTATCTTTTTATATCCTGAAAATCTTTCCTAATTTTGAATTTCAGCTTCACTCATGACGAGGTGTGTGTTTTATTGTTTACATTTGTCACAGTTCTACCATAATGATATTCTGTATGTTTGCTCTATGTATGTGACTGTATTTCTGTTGCACAATGCTGTAGAATTGCAAAGAGCATATGCAGTAAATATGTGAAAGACATACAGTACACAGACATACATCGAAACACATACATGCACAAACACACACACACAGTAAATACATACATGCACAAACACACACACACATACAGTACATACAGTATAAATGTCCTTTTACTCTCACTAAATACAGTTGTGTGTAACTTTACTGTAGTTTTCAGCTGTACAGTGCTCACCAAGATCAGATTTTTTGCTTTGAAAACACAGAGAGTAAAGTGTCACAATGAAAACGTGACAAAGTCATTTGACTGTTGTTCATACTCCATGTTGTTAAGACTTATTATTTTGAGACAGACAGTTTCCTCGACATGAAGACTTGCTTTTGAGGAATAAACTTTTCATTTTGAGAAGGTGATGCACTTTTGCAGGTTATCCCCAAGGTTTTGCAGTTTGTACTAATTGTTCTGATAAATGCACTAACTGTCGTGCAAATGTGAAGAATTATGTGATAAATGCACCAAAGACACTGAGAAAAACTGTAAGTAGCATATTTATTTTGTAAACAATGTAAATTTATACATTGAATGACGTTGCTTGTTTGTTTTCTTTCAATTCACTTTATTATTTTCATTATTATTTTTTAACTAAAGTCAGCATGACACTAGATTTAACTCATTTTAACTAATCAGATCCTCCCTCTCCCGAAGAAGACAAAGTAAAGTGGTTGAGCAACTTCAGCTCAGCCAGTAGCTGCGTTTCCATTGAATAATGCGCAAAAACTTTTTCGATACATTTCAAAATTTGAAAAACCTGTAATTCGCAAAAGCGGCCGTTTCCATTAAGACATATTCGAATAAGTATACACTATTTTCGCGCGTTTATTTACTAGTTTCTAGTACGTCAACATGGCAACAGAAGTAAACAACACTTTGATTTACGTGAGATATATTAATGTCTTGACTTCTGCTGCGGCTCTCATCCTCTCTGACCTCTGACCCCGGGAGAAACTGTGGCTGCTTTGACAGCTCCGCGAACGCGCGTGGTCATGTACCGAGCGCGGACCATAGACGCGCGCACAGAACCATAGACACGGGTCTTGCCTGTCTCCCCCGTCTCTCCCCCATGCCTCTCCCCCGTCTCTCCCCCATGCCTCTCCCCCGTCTCTTCCCCGTCTCTTCCCCGTCTCTCCCCCATGACTCTCCCCCATGCCTCTCCCACGTATCTCCCAAGTCTCCACACGAAGCGCAGCCAAAACTCACTGAATAAAGCTCAGCTCGGCTTCCTCCGCTATATCGAAATAAGTGTTTCCATTGCCGTTTTGCGAAAAACTTAATTTTGATACGTCCAAAAAACCACCGATTTTAAGCGCATTAACTTTTTATCGAAAAACTGTGGTTTATTCGAAATTTGCGCGTTTCCATTAGACATTTTATGATGCGCAAATTCAAATTTCGAAATTTGATGCTCAATGGAAACGCAGCTAATGATAATGGCCTTATTTACATAACAAAGTTGGCCGTTCACAGGTGATTTAGTTTGTTAGCTAAAATCCTTGGAGTCATTTGGCACCGTGGTGGGCTTTTTAGGTAGAAGTGCCAAATGGCACCTCCATGGGTTTGCTAGTGTTAAAACAGTATGATACAAATATTCAGTATAAGTTGAATTCATCATTTAGACCTTTTGGAGCTGGGGTCTATAATGTACGTCCCAAAGGACACTTTGGGGACACAGAGCTGTTGTTTGTGTGGCTATTATTCATATTAAGTGTGAGGATAACAAAGTGATCAAACACACACTCACATGTACGTATGATGGTTCCGTGGTAACCACCTCCTCTCTCCTGCAGAGCCCCCAGATGGGGACCTTCATGGGCGTGTACCTCCCTTGCCTTCAGAACATCCTGGGGGTCATCCTGTTTCTTCGTCTTACCTGGATCGTGGGCACGGCGGGCATCCTGGAGTCTCTGGCTATCGTGGGCCTGTGCTGCAGCTGTGTAAGGCCACACTGTCTTCTGGGGCAGGGAACACAATAGGAGTGTATATTAAGAGCAGGCTGACAAAGTGTGACATCACTTTGTCTCCTTAATGTAGAAGAGGCCGATTTGAGCTTAAGTATCTACTGCCGTTACGTCACTAATGAGCTGGAGCCATTACGTCATTAATGAGCTGGAGCCGTTACGTCATTAATGAGCTGGAGCTGCAGTAAAACAGTAAAATGATATATTGGCAATAATCAAACTAACTGCAGTTGTAGAAGTCTAATAAAAACTAGAAGTCTATTAACACTAGAATTCCCATGGAGGTGCCATTTGGCACTTATACCTATCATCCCCTCCACGGTGCCAAATGACCCCAAGGATTTTAGCTAACAAACGAAATCACCTGTGAACGGCCAACTTTGTTATGTAAATAGGGCCGTTATCACAGGCTGAGCTGAAGTTGCTTCACTTTGCCATCTTAGGGGGAGGGGGAGGATCTGAATAGTTACAGTTTTTCTCCAGTGGCTTTAGTGCATTTCTCACATCAGACTAAAAGTTCTAACGACTATGAGTTCAACCTCCACAACACTGAGTCATTGGTGCACATCATTGCA
The DNA here is from genome assembly GCA_964034765.1 of Knipowitschia caucasica. Taxonomy (NCBI): domain Eukaryota; kingdom Metazoa; phylum Chordata; class Actinopteri; order Gobiiformes; family Gobiidae; genus Knipowitschia; species Knipowitschia caucasica. The sequence goes on along the minus strand of OZ035834.1, from coordinate 37,900,077 downwards.
GCAGTTTCTTTATCCTATGAACAGTTTACAAATACTTTTGTTCATGTATCAGTTACTTTCGAACAATTATCTGCTGTTGTATAACATTATCATGTGCTTCAGTCAGAATGAAACATTTTGTTTTATAACATTATCATGTGCTTCTGTCAGAATGAAACATACTGTTGTATAACATTATCATGTGCTTCAGTCAGAATGAAATATTCTGTTTTATAACATTATCATGTGCTTCAGTCAGAATGAAACATACTGTTTTATAACATTATCATGTGCTTCAGTCAGAATGAAACATACTGTTTTATAACATTATCATGTGCTTCAGTCAGAATGAAACATACTGTTTTATAACATTATCGTGTGCTTCAGTCAGAATGAAACATACTGTTTTATAACATTATCATGTGCTTCAGTCAGAATGAAACATACTGTTTTATAACATTATCATGTGCTTCTGTCAGAATGAAACATACTGTTTTAGAACATTATCATGTGCTTCTGTCAGAATGAAACATACTGTTTTATAACATTATCATGAGCTTCAGTCAGAATGAAACATACTGTTTTATAACATTATCATTTGCTTCAGTCAGAATGAAACATACTGTTTTAGAACATTATCATGAGCTTCAGTCAGAATGAAACATACTGTTTTATAACATTATCATGTGCTTCAGTCAGAATGAAACATACTGTTTTATAACATTATCATGAGCTTCAGTCAGAATGAAACATACTGTTTTATAACATTATCATGTGCTTCTGTCAGAATTAAACATACTGTTTTATAACATTATCATGTGATTCTGTCAATGAAACATACTGTTTTATAACATTATCATGTGCTTCTGTCAGAATGAAACATACTGTTTTATAACATTATCATGAGCTTCAGTCAGAATGAAACATACTGTTTTAGAACATTATCATGTGCTTCAGTCAGAATGAAACATACTGTTTTATAACATTATCATGTGCTTCAGTCAGAATGAAACATACTGTTTTAGAACATTATCATGAGCTTCAGTCAGAATGAAACATACTGTTTTATAACATTATCATGTGCTTCAGTCAGAATGAAACATACTGTTTTATAACATTATCATGTGCTTCTGTCAGAATGAAACATACTGTTTTATAACATTATCATGAGCTTCAGTCAGAATGAAACATACTGTTTTAGAACATTATCATGTGCTTCAGTCAGAATGAAACATACTGTTTTATAACATTATCATGTGCTTCAGTCAGAATGAAACATGCTGTTTTATAACATAATCGTGTGCTTCAGTCAGAATGAAACATACTGTTTTATAACATTATCATGTGCTTCAGTCAGAATGAAACATACTGTTTTATAACATTATCATGTGCTTCAGTCAGAATGAAACATACTGTTTTATAACATTATCATGTGCTTCTGTCAGAATGAAACATACTGTTTTATAACATTATCATGTGCTTCAGTCAGAATGAAACATACTGTTTTATAACATTATCATGTGCTTCAGTCAGAATGAAACATACTGTTTTATAACATTATCATGTGCTTCAGTCAGAATGAAACATACTGTTTTATAACATTATCATGTGCTTCAGTCAGAATGAAACATACTGTTTTATAACATTATCATGTGCTTCAGTCAGAATGAAACATACTGTTTTATAACATTATCATGTGCTTCAGTCAGAATGAAACATACTGTTTTATAACATTATCATGTGCTTCAGTCAGAATGAAACATACTGTTTTATAACATTATCATTTGCTTCAGTCAGAATGAAACATACTATCAAGCTAATTTCATACATTCCTCTATCTTTTTATATCCTGAAAATCCCTCCTAAATTTGAACAATTTCTCTTAGGTGAATTACAGCTTTCACTCATGAAGAGGTGTGTTATATTGTTTACATTTATCAGAGTTCTACCATAACGCTTTTTTGTATGTTTGTTCTATATAAAGAGACATAAGTTACTGTATTATTGCATATGCAGTACATATGTGAAATACACACCACTTTGCCATCTTAGGGAGGGTTTTTTTTTGGTTAGTGAGATTTATTGATTTTAAATGCTACAAAATAAGAAAAATGGACTAATAGTTTCGAGAACTTTAAATGCACCAAAGCCACTGAGAAAAATGTTATTACAAAATATATACAGTATATTAATTCTCAGGGTTCACAGTCTGGAACCTGGACTGCCATGGCATTTCTTTTCTGCATTATCTCACAGACCAATCTCTACTCATTCGCAGCCCTTCCTCCCCCAGACGAATAAACAAAGCCCACCCTAGCCCCCTGTTGTTTCGGTCATCACCTCATTTGACATGCAAATGTTAGCAACCCAAGTAGCGGGTTAGCTCCTCTTCTCTTAAACTAGCCCCAAATTTGGCTGGGCGTTCTAGTGTAAAAAACTCTTTGTTTATCCATCCATCCATCCATTTTCTTCTGCTTTATCCGTTGCCGGGTTGCGGGGGCAGCAGTCTAAGCAGAGACGCCCAGACTTCCCTATCCACACACACTTCCTCCAGCTCGTCCGGGGGGACCCCAAGGCGTTCCCAGGCCAGCTGGGAGACATAGTCCCTCCAGCGTGTCCTAGGTCTTCCCTGGGGCCGTGCCTGGAACACCTCCCCAGGGAGGCGTCCAGGAGGCATCCGGAACAGATGCCCGAGCCACCTGAACTGGTTCCTCTCGACGTGGAGAAGCAGCGGCTCTACTCCGAGCTCCTCCCGTGTGACTGAGCTCCTCACCCTATCTCTAAGGTAGCGCCCAGCCACTCTGCGGAGGAAGCTCATTTCGACCGCTTGCATCCGCGATCTCGTTCTTTCGGTCATTACCCAAAGCTCATGACCATAGGTGAGGGAGGGAACGAAGATTGACCGGTAAATCGAAAGCTTTGCCTTTCGGCTCAGCTCCTTCTTTACCACAACGGTCCGATACAGCGACCGCATCACTCCGCACGCTGCACTGATCCGCCTGTCAATCTCACGCTCCATTCTTCCCTCACTCGTGAACAAGACCCCGAGATACTTGAACTCCTCCACTTGAGGAAGGACCTCTCCACCCACCTGGAGAGGGCAAAGCACCTTTTTCCGGTCGAGCACCATGGCCTCGGATTTGGAGGTGCTGATTCTCATCCCAGCCGCTTCACACTTGGCTGCAAACCGCTCCAGTGCAAGCTGCAGGTCCTGGTTCGTTGGAGCCAACAGGACAACATCGTCTGCAAACAGCAGAGATGAAATCTTGTGGTCTCCGAACCGGACCCCTCCGACCCCTGGCTGCGCCTAGAAATTCTGTCCATAAACACAGTGAACAGAACCGGTGACAAAGGGCAGCCCTGTCGGAGGCCAACATTCACTGGGAACAGGTCTGACTTACTGCCGGCAATGCGAACACAGCTCTGGCTCCGGTCATTCAGGGATCGGACGGCCCTCAGCAGAGGACCTCCGACCCCGTACTCCCGGAGAACCCCCCAAAGGACACCCCGGGGAACACAGTCGAACGCCTTCGCCAAATCCACAAAGCACATGTGGACAGGTTGGGCGAACTCCCATGAACCCTCGAGTATCCGATGGAGAGTATACAGCTGGTCTAGTGTTCCGCGACCGGGACGAAAACCACACTGCTCCTCCTGAATCCGAGATTCGACCGTAGCCTCCTCTCCAGTACCTTGGAATAGACCTTACCGGGGAGGCTGAGGAGTGTGATCCCACGATAATTGGAACACACCCTCCGGTCCCCCTTCTTGTAGAGAGGGACCACCACCCCGGTCTGCCACTCCATTGGCACCGCCCCCGATCGCCACGCAATGTTGCAGAGACGTGTCAGCCAAGACAGTCCTACAACATCCAGAGACTTTAGATAATCAGGACGGATCTCATCCACACCCAGAGCCTTGCCACCATGGAGGCTGCCAACTACCTTGGTGACCTCAGCCAGGGAGATGGATGTATCTGCCCCAACATCCTCGGCCTCTGCCTCTGTAACGGAGGACGTGACGGGGGATTGAGGAGAACCTCAAAGTATTCCTTCCACCGCCAGACAATATCCCCAGTCGAGGTCAGCAGCTCTCCACCCGCACCATACATGGTGTTGGCAAAGAACCGCTTCCCCCTCCTGAGGCGCCGGATGGTTTGCCAGAATCTCTTCGAGGCCGACCGATAGTCATGCTCCATGGACTCTCCGAACTCCTCCCAGTCCCGGGTTTTTGCCTCTGCAAGCCCGGGCCGCGGCACGCTTGGCCTGCCGATACTGGACAGCTGCCTCAGGAGTCCCCCGAACCATCATGGCTCGATAGGACTCCTTCTTCAGCCTGACAGCATCCCTTACTGCCGGTGACCAGCACCAGAGACCTTGCGACCACAGCTACGAGCCGCCGCATCGGCGATTGAGGCAGAGAACATGGTCCACTCGGACTCCATGTCCCCCTCCTCCACCGGGACCTGGGAGAAGCTCTCCCAGAGGTGTGAGTTGAAAGTCCGTCTGACAGGGGGCTCAGCGAGACGTTCCCAGCAGACCCTCACTATACGCTTGGGTCTGCCAGGTCTGACCGGCTTCTTCCCCTGCCAGCGGATCCAACTCACGACCAGGGGATGATCGGTTGACAGCTCCGCCCCTCTCTTTACCCGAGTGTCCGAGACACGCCGTCGAAGGTCAGATGATACGACAACAAAGTCGATCATCGACCTCCGGCCTAGGGTGTCCTGGTGCCACGTGCACTGGTGGACACCCTTGTGCTCGAACATGGTGTTCGTGATGGACAAACCGTGACTGGCACAGAAGTCCAACAACTGAACACCGCTCGGGTTCATGATAATGCTGTTTCAACTGCAGTTGAACCTGATGAAATCTCACACAACAAAGAGACAAAGTTAATCTTTTACTTGTTACATTGTACAAGGAGAATGTCTTGACAGAGGCAAGGCACAGACCCTAGCCTCTCTCAGGACAAGTCTGAAGATTCACAGTCTGCAAGCCCCTTTTGGTAGAACAAGACACACCTTCGTATGCAGATGTGAAAGGAAGAAACCAACACAACAAAAGAGACTTAGCATATGAGCTCCCCAGACCTCCCGGTGTCTTCCTGAAGCTAAAGTGAATTACAATACAGAGCATTCAGCACATAGCCACATATGATTTACCAAAATGATCCCTTAAGTTACATTCCAATATCAGTTCAGATCAGGGGGGCCGTTCTTCCCGATCACCCCTCTCCAAGTGTCACTGGCGCTTCCCACATGGGCGTTGAAGTCCCCCAGGAGAATAACTGAGTCCCCGGGCGGTGCACCGTCCAGAACCCCTCCCAAGGACTCCAAGAAGGCCGGGTACTCTGCACTGCTGTTAGGCCCGTAGGCCGTCACAACAATGAGAGACTTGTCCCCCACCCGGAGGCGGAGGGACGCGACCCTCTCATTCACCGGGGAGAACTCTGAGATGGGGGGTAATGAGAATGGCCACCCCAGCTCGCCGCCTCTCCCCGCGGGAAACACCAGAAAAGTGGAGCGTCCAACCCCTCTCAAGGAGTTGGGTTCCAGAACCCAAGCTGTGTGTGGAGGTGAGGTCGGTATCGCTCAACCTTCCCCACGAGCTCGGGCTCCTTCCCCCCCAGTGAGGTGACGTTCCACGTCCCAAGAGCCAGATGTTGTGTGTGCGGACTGGGTCGCCGAGGTCTCCGCCTTCGACTGCCGCCCAGTCCTCTCAGCACCGCGCCACCACGGACCCCTCTGCAGGTGGTGGGCCCACAGGAGGGACTGCCCACGTCATCCCTTCGGGCTGAGCCCGGCCGGGCCCCGTGGGCTAAGGCCCGGACACCAGGCACTCGCATGCGAGCCCCGACCCCAGGCCTGGCTCCAGGGTGGGGCCCCGGCTGCGCCATGCCGGGCGACGTCACTGGTGTATTTATCGTGCTGTCCAAGTTTATCAAATTGTAAAAATAATTGTGTGTACTTTCCTCTTTTCAAGATGTATCTAAAGTTTATGGAAGGCCGTTTCCGCCATGTAAAAAAAAAAAAAAAGCATACAGAAAGTCAAAATGTTGAGTTTAAAAGTCAAAATTACGACTTTTAAAAGTCAAAATTTCGACTTTAAAAGTCAAAATTTTGACTTTGAAAGTCAAAATTACGAGTTTTCAACTGCGCATGTGCAGTTGAAAACTCGTATGTGTTGTTGTCTGGAACGGTCTCTGGACATCCTTCACCTCCAGATTATGTGAAGATATTGCCTACAGTGACCACTGCATCCTTGAAGTAGCCAGAAATAATGTTCTTTGATTGATTCTGTAAAACTTTCCTGTTTAAGCCCCAGACCGCGGTCGTAGGACGCAGGGGAAGCTGTCTTTATATTTATTTATGTTAAATTCAATTTACATATATACAACGTTTAAATCAAACGACTTCTTATTTCGACATAGTAACAAATAATGTGAGCAATACGTTTTTATAATAAATCAAAGGAAAATGAGCCATCGAGACATTCCAATCCAATCTGCTATAGACCACTCTGACCAGACGATGGCGCTGAGAGGGGTCCACACGGAGCGAGTGTTTCCACGGCTGAAAGGATGCGCTTTCTACGTGTTGAGTATGGGGTTTTATTCATGTATCTATAATGGGTTTAACTCCCTTTTCAAAGACCCTCACTGTTATCTGCGGAGTTATTTCTCCGGATTGTTGCGAAAAGAGTCGTGGGCTTTATTTTGTCACAATAAAATAATCAGACAAGGTACTTATTCCCTATATGTCTCTGTGTTCTTGCTCATACGCCAACAACTTTACCCGCACGCTCGCTCCATCAGCTCACCCCCGCGTGCACGCAAACACGTCACATACTCTTCAATGCACTGATCGCAATTCCAAAAGGGTAACATTGTCAGTGCCCGTGACTGTGGTTCTCCTGCCTCTGTCATCGCGAACGGTCTCTCTGTCAGTCACAATATCATTCACTGCATTTCTGGTGCATCCATCGATAGCCGTGATCCTGACCAGATGTCACCAGTTGATGCTCAATGACTTTGAACAGCCGCATGTGTTTTATTATTAATCTTCCACAGTCCGTTTAGGATAAATTAAATATAGGCTTCTGAAGCGGATTCTAATCATAAACGGAGAGACCGTTTGCATTTTAACGCAATTACTACCACAACATTATTGCTGGCTACTTCATGGATGTGGTCACTGTCTGTAGGCAAAATCTTTACATAATCTGCAGGTAGAGGATGACCCATGGTCATGGATCTATAACAGGGATGACCAGAGACCGTTCCAGACAACAACACATACGAGTTTTCAACTGCACATGCGCAGTTGAAAACTCGTAATTTTGACTTTTAAAGTCGTAATTTTGACTTTTAAAGTAAAAATTTTGACTTTCTGTAGGCTTTTTTTTTTTTTACATGGCGGAAACGGGCTTCCATAAAAGTTTGTGGGAAAATATAGTGAAAAAGAACCTTCATTTGTGTTTAAAGTCCAGCATGAGCATAAAACAATAACACAAATGTAATTCATCACAAAATGTTTGTATCCTTAACATTATAGTAAACATTCTTAATACATAGGATGCATATTTTTTTTTACAATGAAGTGATGCTCTTTGCTTGAAAGAGATTGAGAAGAAATTAAATACTTGTTTACTCCAGATACAAAATAAAACTAAATACTGGATACTGTAACAAACCAAAAGTACAACTAAGTTTTACGTTATACTACATTATACAGATGTATTTATAAACACATGCAAATGCACACATAGACAAATATACATAAATACACACAAGTATACATATACACACATATCCATACACATGTACCCACACATATACAAATATGCATGTATATACACAAACAGACACAAGTAAACATACGCACACACACACACACACACACACGTACCCATAAATACATACATACAAACACACAAACAATACACACACATATAATACTTGTATAAATTACACTTAAGTTTCATCTGATTTGTCTCATTAATATAATGTGAGAGTTACAGAGTTTATAATCTATACAAATAGGTGTTTAGATTATAAACTTTGTAACTCTCACTGTCAAACCAACACTTCTCAAAGGTTTCTGGATTCCCACATTTCATAAAGATTCTTGTGTTAATCGCAGTCGTGTTGTGCCAAACGGGAAAGGCCTGGAATAATGAGGAAAGTCTATTTGTATTTAGCATCTGGCAGCGGTTGTGCAGGATAAGGCTCCATCGAGTTGGAAACAAGTTCTTTCCAAAATGTAGAAGAAAAACAAAACAAGGAGTTCCAGCGGCAAACTGGGAAACACCATCATAAACAGCTCCAGCAAATCACACGGAAACTTTCTCTGTTACGACTTGACAAAGCGCCCGGGACTCCCTCCTTTTGAACTTCAGGCCAGAGTCCGCTGTTCTCACTGTTACAGCCACAATACACTTTATTTGTATAGCACATTGTATAAAACATGTTTCCAAAGCGCTGCACGGAGATAAAAGTGACACATTTAAATATGCAAGTTTGCCAGATTAAAAGGGTTTAAAATACATAAACAAATAGAATGAGTAAAACATTATGTTCGCTGTATAAACGATTCAAATGTGAAAACAAAAATAAAATACCAATTACCCAACTAAAAACTAAAAACAATTAAATGAATAAAACAGATAAAACAGAGGACCACACAACTCATGCGGTGTTAAAAGCCAGAGAGTCTGGTCTTTGGCCCCAGAAACTCGCCTATATTTGGGCATCGTCTGGTCCTCCCGGTTCTGCGCAGTGGCTCCCATGATGCTTTGCACCAAATACTCATATGTGGCTCTCATGCACATGCACAAAGGGGCTCAGCCGTGCTTTGACCAATCAGAGCTACTGATCAGAGCAGTGGTAGTAAAGTGTGGATTTACAGAAAACCGAAGGATTTAAGAAAAAAAAAAGTTGAGGATGACAAGAGGCACTAAAATCCCCACAAAATCCGACCTTTATGGAAGCTGTAGGTTCTCTGTCAGCTGAGGTCGAGCTAGTTTGGTTTACATTGAGTTCTATGGGACTTTTTTCTGGTTGGCCCATGTGAATTTAGTCTGCAGTACCACAGGGACCCCTGTGCCCATTGGTGGGACAGCTTTAAGCTAGTAATACCCTATCCAGTTATTATTATAGATCCATGAATACACCCGAGTGAGTGAGGCATGTAGGATGTAGCCTAGCTTTAGCATTTAGTCTAGCTTTAGCATCTAGCCTAGTGACACACATTAGTCTGAACCGCGGAGATAGGTCTGACTACGAAATCTGTTTATTAAAAATCAGTTTAGGGTCCAAACCAATGCAGTGACCTCTGATGCATTATGGGAGATGAGGAGGTTGCTGCTTTGATGCTGATTTTACAGAAAACTCTGTAAAATCAAAACGTTGGTCGTTTTGACTGATTTGTCGTGTCTTGAAGTGCAGTTTGTGCGATCGGCCTCCACCGTTGTTTGTGACTTTGTGTGAATGTTAATTGATAAACAAAAAATAAAGAATGGGGGGTTTTATGTTGCAAATAATCTGACTCCAATAAACAAATCAAGGCTTTTGGAAACTACATGACATTTACTGAAGAATGTAAAAAGTACTATTGGAACATGTAAACACTGCAAACCTTTCAAATGTCACCAGAAGATTTGTTTTTCTTTGTTCCAGAAACGGAAAATGTAACATGGAGCTGATACAAGCCAGAAGACTAATATACGACTGGGTCTTATGGAAGAAAGATGGAACATGAGAGTAATCCACAAAAGTATTGTACCGAGTAACTTTTGTAAGTAAGTAAGTAAGTAATCTTTATTTATATACCGCCTTTTCACTGCGCATCGGAGTCTCAAAGCGGTTTACAACTGTTATTTTTAGGGCATTTGTCCTCTCGCTCCACACAGAGATATGAGCAGGGTCGCCAGTATAGGAGGCGCATGCCAGACCTATTGTACATATTTTTAGTGGTAGGGGAAACCGGAGTACCCGGAGGAAACCTACGCAGACACGGGGAGAACATGCAAACTCCTCTCAGAAAGGCCCTGGTCCGACTGGGATTCGAACCCAGGACCTTCTTGCTGAGAGGCGAGAGTGCTATCCACTTAGCCACCGTGCCGCACCGTCACGAGACACGACACAAACATAAAGTTGTTACAAAGTGATATAAAAATGATGAAGTAGAGCTGTCTGTGGTGACAGAGCATGTGGTGAAGGGATGTAATACAGGAAGAAAATAAACTACAGCGAGATGCAGAGACGCTCATAGTCAAGAAGGTAAGGATGCAGTAAAACCACATTGGAAAAACTATGCAAGACTTACCCCAGACACACACCAGAGCTCCTGCTGATTGTTCTGCCTCAATGAAGGTAGTGAGAGAGACGACCTATTGGTACGCACACACACACACACACACACAGATGTCAGAGGGTCTAACTCCAGAAGCACATGCTTTGAAAATCCCACAAAATCTTTTGGCCTATAATTTTAGAGATCTTTTTAGGGAAGCACCCCAAAAAATGGGCAAACCTGGCCCCTGGCTCCTGGGTCCCGGCCCCTGGGTCGGGACCCAGGGGTCTACCTCTCAGTAGTGCTGTGCAGTTTCACTGAGTGCTGTTGTGTTTGACTGTATTTCTCTGTAAGTAGCTCTGACTCTGAGGTCACTTCCTGTTTGGGATTAAACCCAGACCTCTGCCTCGACCCCAGACTTCACACATGGACCTGACTGAGCTAAAGCCAACACGCTACTGACAGAACCATCAGGGAAACAACACGCTACTGACAGAACCATCAGGGAAACAACACGCTACTGACAGAACCATCAGGGAAACAACACGCTACTGACAGAACCATCAGGGAAACAACATGCTACTTGAAGGTTTTATAAAGACCACGACAACGACAACTATGAAGTGAAAGTAAAATTATTTTGTTTTTTAAAACATCTAAACCTTAAAGTGAGTAATAATTGAGTATTTGTGTGAGTGAACCTTTGTAAATTTCTTAATGACTGAATGTTCACATTAACCATAAACAGCGACACCTGCAGCTGATTTTACTCTGTATTTACAGATGTTCTGTGAGCATCCCAGAGGGACCCCCCACAGAGCTCAGGAACATTATTCGTGCACGACACTAATCTGATTGTTATTAAGTTAAAAAAAGCTGATTAATGCACTTTTCAATCGATGAAATAATGTCTAATAATAGAAATGAATTCTATTATTAGACAGTGAAATTAATATATAATAGTTGAATGAATAATAAAAATCAGGACAGAAAATAATTACACTAGAACCATTCTCCATTTTACAGAAATTATGAGATTCATCCATAAATCCTGTCGTAATGTAGCCCTCAGCTTTTCACAGGTCAGTGACCCCTGGTTTAAAGATCTCCATCTAATCTAACAAGGATTGATACACTATATATAAATATATATAAATATAAACTGACTGTGTGTCGTGTCCCTATGTGTAAAAATATGCTTGAGCCATAGTTTGTGCGGCGAGCGTCTGACCGTGTGTATATATATATACATATATATTAAAAAAATTCTCCACTCACCTTTGGCCCTCCGCGGGCGGTTATCCCTCTCTAAGCTCGGGTCCTCTACCAGAGGCCTGGGAGCTTGAGGGTTCTGCGCAGTATCTTTGCTGTTCCTAGCACTGCACATTTCTGGACCGAGATGTCCGAGGTTGTTCCAGGGATCCGCTGAAACCACTCTTCTAGCTTCGGGGTCACTGCCCCGAGTGCACCGATCACCACAGGCACTACTGTCACCTTTACCCTCCAGGCCCTCTCCATCTCCTCTCTGAGACCCTGGTATTGTTGTTTCGGGGTCAACTGTGACTGTGGGTTTCGAAGTAACCATTCAGCCCACATTTTCTGCATGTAACCTCTTTGGCCAGGGTTACTCGAGTAGTAGCATTCCAACAGAGCTCTGTTATCGCATCTCGCCCACTTTCGCCTCTCCAGTAGCCCACTTTTCATCAAGGTGCTCTGGTTTCCAGCACCTGACGCAGACCTCGTTTGGCCGGGCGACGTCTGAGCCGGCATCTGAGCCGGCATCTGAGTCGGCATCTCATTGCTTATTTGTACCTTCATGGTTATGAGTTAGGCAGTAACATATTAAGGGTCTTGCCCAAGGACCCACACTGTATGTTGGTGTTAATGTGCTCCCGGTGGGATTCGAACCCCGGCCTCCCAGGTCCCAGCCCTGCGCCCTACCAATTATAGGTATATATATATATATATATATATATATATATATATATATATATACCAACTATATACATATATATATATACAGTGCCTTGCGAAAGTATTCGGGTTAGGGTTAGGGTCCTTTCAACATTTCGCCACATTTCAGGCTTCAAACATAAAGATATAAAATTTTAATTTTTTGTCATAAATCAACAACAAGTGGGACACAATCGTGAAGTGGAACAAAATTCATTGGATAATTTAAACTTTTTTAACAAATAAAAAACTGAAAAGTGGGTCGTGCAATATTATTCGGCCCCTTTACTTTCAGTGCAGCAAACTCACTCCAGAGGTTCAGTGAGGATCTTTGAATGATCCAATGTTGTCCTAAATTACTGATGATAAATAGAATGCACCTGTGTTCTGTTTAAAGCGCAGAGAGAACCATGAAGACAAAGGAACACACCAGGCAGGTCCGAGATACTGTTGTGGAGAAGTTTAAAGCCGCATTTGGATACAAAAAGATTTCCCAAGCTTTAAACATCTAAAGGAGCACTGTGCAAGCAATTATATTGAAATGGAAGGAATATCAGACCACTGCAAATCTACCAAGACCCGGCTGTCCCTCCAAACTTTCATCTCAAACAAGGAGAAGACTGATCAGAGATGCAGCCAAGAGGCCCATGATCACTCTGGATGAACTGGAGATAACTACAGCTGAGGTGGGAGAGTCTGTCCATAGGACAACAATCAGTCGTGCACTGCACAAATCTGGCCTTTATGGAAGAGTGGCAAGAAGAAAGCCATTTCTCAAAGATATCACAAGCCACCTGGGAGACACACTAAACATGTGGAAGAAGGTGCTCTGGTCAGATGAAACCAAAATCGAACTTTTTGGCCACAATGCAAAATGATATGTTTGGCGTAAAAGCAACACAGCTCATCACCCTGAACACACCATCCCCACTGTCAAACATGGTGGTGGCAGCATCATGGTTTGGGCCTGCTTTTCTTCAGCAGGGACAGGGAAGATGGCTAAAATTGATGGGAAGATGGATGGAGCCAAATACAGGACCATTCTGGAAGAAAACCCGTTGGAGTCTGCAAAAGACCTGAGACTGGGACGGAGATTTATCTTCCAACAGGTATTAGAATGGCCAAGTCAAAGTCCAGACCTGAATCCAATCGAGAATCTGTGGAAAGAGCTGAAGACTGCTGTTCACAAACGCTCTCCATCCAACCTCACTGAGCTCGAGCTGTTTTGCAATGACATGATCACTCTGGATGAACTGCAGATAACTACAGCTGAGGTGGGAGAGTCTGTCCATAGGACAACAATCAGTCGTGCACTGCACAAATCTGGCCTTTATGGAAGAGTGGCAAGAAGAAAGCCATTTCTCAAAGATATCCATAAAAAGTCTCGTTTAAAGTTTGCCACAAGCCACCTGGGAGACACACTAAACATGTGGAAGAAGGTGCTCTGGTCAGATGAAACCAAAATCGAACTTTTTGGCCACAATTCAAAATGATATGTTTGGCGTAAAAGCAACACAGCTCATCACCCTGAACACACCATCCCCACTGTCAAACATGGTGGTGGCAGCATCATGGTTTGGGCCTGCTTTTCTTCAGCAGGGACAGGGAAGATGGCTAAAATTGATGGGAAGATGGATGGAGCCAAATACAGGACCATTCTGGAGGAAAACCCGTTGGAGTCTGCCAAAGACCTGAGACTGGGACGGAGATTTATCTTCCAACAGGTATTAGAATGGCCAAGTCAAAGTCCAGACCTGAATCCAATCGAGAATCTGTGGAAAGAGCTGAAGACTGCTGTTCACAAACGCTCTCCATCCAACCTCACTGAGCTCGAGCTGTTTTGCAAGGAAGAATGGGCAAGAATTCCAGTCTCTCGATGTGCAAAACTGATAGAAACATACCCCAAGCGACTTGCAGCTGTAATTGCAGCAAAAGGTGGCGCTACAAAGTATTAGCGCAAGGGGGCCGAATAATATTGCACGCCCCACTTTTCAGTTTTTTATTTGTTAAAAAAGTTTAAATTATCCAATAAATTTCGTTCCACTTCACGATTGTGTCCCACTTGTTGTTGATTCTTGACAAAAAAATTAATTTTTATATCTTTATGTTTGAAGCCTGAATTGTGGCGAAAATAATACTTTCCGAATACTTTCGCAAGGCACTGTATATTATAGCGTGTCAGTGCTTGTGCTGCTCCAGGTTTCTACCATGGGCACGTATCTGATTGCCTCCTGCTGCCTACTGCTGCCTCCGCTGCTTCTGCCTCAAAAACACACACTTCATGCCCAACAGGCTGTAAAACAGCTGCAGTACATTCAAAATGCTGCAGCTCGAGTCCTGACTAGAACCAGGAAGTACGACCATATTAGTCCAGTTCTCAGGTCTCTGCACTGGCTTCCTGTGGCTCAGAGAATAGACTTTAAAACAGCTCTGCTTGTGTACAAGTCTCTCCATGGCCTCGCACCAAAATATATTAGTGACATGTTAGTCCCATATGAACCAGCCCGGACTCTGAGGAGCACAGGGACTGGACTCCTGTTAGTGCCCAGAGTCAGGACTAAACATGGGGAGGCTGCTTTTCAGATTCATGCCGCAAAAATCTGGAACAATCTTCCTGAAGATGTGAGACAGGCCTCCTCTCTGACAGTGTTTAAAACCAGGTTAAAAACAGTTCTGTTTAGCTGTGCATACAACTGAGGGATTGTGTATTTTATATTTTTATCTTTCTTTTTAATGTACTGTGATTATTTATGATTTTAATGCTTTCTTATTTTTGTTCAGCACTTTGAATTGCCTTGTGTATGAATTTTGCTATACAAATAAACTTGCCTGGCCTTCTGTGTTGGGGACGTGAGGTACATAGTTCTATACTCTGTAAAAAGCAAGAACAGAAGCAAAGATTGTTTTTCTGTTTCTTTGTCTCTTATGTTCGTCATTAAACACTCATTTGTGTCTAATGATGTAGTTCATCCTCTCACTTCCAGCAGCTGCCTCCCGTTCCAAAGCTCTAAATATCTCTTTAAAGAAAGATAACGTGCAAATACCACTTTCATGTTCACTCCTAAAGCTGTTTTAGACCGAGTCCTGCAGGTTTGAGTGAAGTATTGTCTCCTAAACACAACATGCTCCCACTGTTTTACTGCATTGTTCATTCATTTTCTTTTCAGATTTAATGAAATGCAGAGGATTTATCCACAGTTTCCTTCTCCACGTCTGGTTGTGTTGGACACCGTGCTTCAGGCCTGGACGAGGAAGTCTGCAGACCTTTATCTTTAACCCTTATGTAGTGTTAGGGTCTCCAGCGACCCGTTTCATGGTTATAATATGTAATAACTTCCATGTAGTTGATCTTATGAGAACGAGGGTTTATGATATCCTCCACAACACGTACAGTGGGGCAAAAAAGTATTTTGTCAGCCACCGATTGTGCAAGTTCTCCCACTTAAAATAATGACAGAGGTTTGCAATTGAGGGCTTGTGCTTAAGCAACACATGGTTAATTTGGAGTTAGGGGATTACTTCTAAACATCAAATAACGTTTTCTGTCATTCCTCACACTCCTCCTCCTCCTCACTCTGACGACAACATATGCTCCTTCCTCCTCTCATCTCTGACGACAACATATGCTCCTTCCTCCTCCTCACTCTGACGACAACATATTGTCCTCCTCTCCCTCTCACTCTGGACGACAAATATGCTCCTCCTCCTCCCCTCACATGACGACAACATATGTCCTCCTCCTCCTCCACACTCTGACGAACAACATATGTCTCTCCTCCACACTCTGACGACAACTATATGCTCCTCTCCTCCTCACTCTGACGACATCATATGCTCCTCCTCATCCTCACTCTGACGACAACATATGCTCCTCCTCCTCCTCTCCATCACTCTGACGACAACATATGCTCCCCTCCTCCTCCTCCTCACTATGACGACAACTTATGCTCCTCCTCCCTCCTCACTCTGACGACAACATATGCTCCTCCTCCTCTCCTCCTCACTTGACGACAAATATTGCTCTTCCTCCTTCTCTCATACTGACGACAGATATGCTCCTCCTCCTCACTCTGCGACAAACATATGCCTCCTCCTCCTCCTCCATCCTACTTGACGGACAAATCATATGATCCTCCTCCTCCTCCAACACTGACGACAATTTGCTCCTCCTCCTCCGACTCACACTGCGACAAACATATGCTCCTCCTCCTCACTCTGACGACAAACATATGCTCCTCCTCCTCACACTGACGACAAACATAGGCTCCACCTCCTACTCCTCACTTGGAGACAACTATGCTCCTCCTCCTCCTCCTCACTCTGACGACAACATATGCTCCTCCTCCTCCTTCACTCTGCGGACAACATATGTCTCTCACTCCTCTCCCACTTGACGACAAACATATGCTCCTCCTCACTCCGACTCACACTGACGACAACATATGCGGTGGGGTGGATCCTCTACCTCCTCCTCACTCTGACGACAACTTTTGCCTCCTCCTCCTCCTCCTCACACTGGACGACAAACATTGCTCCTCCCTCCTCCTCCTCCACTTGACGACTACATATGTCCTCCTCCTCCTCATCTGACGACATATTATGTCCTCTCCTCCTCCTAACTCTCGACGACAACATTGGCTCCTCCTCCTCCTCCTCACAATGACGACAACATATTGCTCTCCTCCTTCCTCCACACTATGACTACAATTAATATGCTCTCCTCCTCCTCACTCTGACGACAACATATGCTCCTCCTTCTCTCCTCTGAACGACAACATATGCTCCTCCTCTCCTCACTCTGACGACAAATATGCCCTCCTCCTCCTCCTCCTCACTCTGACAGACAACATATGCTCCTCCGCTCCTCCTCCTCACTTGACGACAAATATGCTCCTCTCCTCCTCACTCTGCGACAACAAATTATGCTCCTCCACCTCCTCCTCTCACTTGACGACTACTTATGCTCTCCTCCTCTACTCTTACTGACGACAAATATGTCCTCTCCTCACTCTGACGACAATTATGCTCCTCCTCTCCTCTCCTCACTCTGTCGACAACATTTGCTCCTCTCCTCCTCCACCACTCTGACGACAACATATGCTCCTCCTCCTCCACTCTCAACTGACGACAACATCATGATCCTCCTCCTCACTCTGGTCGGGACAACATATGCTCCTCCTCATCTCCGCACACTGACAGACAATATGCTCCTCCTCCTCCTCCTCACTCTGACGCAACATATGCTCTCCTCTCCTCTCACTTGACTACAACATATTGCTCCTCTCCTCATCACTCTGACGACAACCATTATGCTCCTCCTCCTCCTCCACACTCTGACGACAATATGCCTCCTCTTCCTCGGACTCACACTGCGCAAACATATGCTCCTCTCCTCCTCCTCACTTGAGACAAACCTATGCTCCTCCTCTCACACTGCGATACATATGCTCCTCCTCCTCCTCTCACTCTGACGCATCAACATATGCCTCCTCCTCCTCTAGTAGATTATAGGAACTGAGCAGTTTCCCACTTGAATTTTATCTTGAGTATAGTAATGTTAAAGTTTAGTTTTATATAAAGGCAGATGTACTATTCTTATTTGCATGAGATCAAGTGGGTGATGTACCACCTCCAGTTACCTGCTGTTTTAAACTTCAACCATTTTCATCGATTCCACGGAACAAGGGAAAAGTTCCAACAGTCTTCTTCATTATCAGATTTGTTTTTAACATTCTACAAAAATCCAAGATTGTTTAAATTCTTACTAACAAGATTGCCGATAACTACCATCTAGAGCTCCCCAGAGTAGTCATTTTGATGGCTCCCAGATCAAATTAATAGAATTCTGGAAAAATTAAAAAAGGCCAGTTTTAAAGGGAATAGGGCCACCGTTTTTTTTACATACTGACATAGGTTCTTACCTTACTTTAGGACTAGTTGTATATGTACCTGTTCTGATCTATTGTGTCCGTGCATCTCTGTCATGCAAAACCGAGGCACAAACGCAGCCTCATTCCCACAGACTGGACGAGTACCATATCAGCTCCCGTTAGAGGCGTTCCACGTGTTTCCCATTTATATTCAGTGACAGGGCGTGGTACACTACAAAGTTTAGTTAACACAGAATATGTTACATGTCGATTTTCCTCAGCGGATAAATAGGGGGGGTACTATTATTGTGAGTCGTATATTAATACAAGGAGAGCGCTACGCGCAACTCCCAACTAGACCTCATCTTCCCGCTCACGCGGCTTCTATTGACGGAAGTTTTCACAATGTATTAAAGTTCGTGTATACAGTTTTAACCATCCTTTACTACATGCTAAACTAGGTTTATTATAAATCTAAAATATCTGCAAATCTACATTGTAACCACTGCTGTGTGTGGCTTATGGTATACTAGCAACTTGCTCCAAGCTGAGATTCCTCTGGGACGAATTCAAGGGTAATTTAATAACCACATTTTACATTGAATCATACTAACTTAAATAGGATGCAGAAAAAGGTCATTGTGTCGGGAGTAAATAAAACCTCCTGTGTGAAGTGCTTTTGAACAACGTTAAGATTCCGTTGAACATTGGTTCTGTAAGAAAGCTAGATCAAGTCCTTTCGTTCTGTCTGTTTCGTTTGAAACTTCAACTGCTGCTATAAAACAGGTTCAGGATGAAAACATGGCTCTGCCAAACTTGCTGACCTTCCCACACGTGCCACCCACACTCCAAGTCTTGTCCCCTTGGGGGATAAACTGAAACTCCCATCATAAAGTAGATTTCTAGCATTGGACTTACAAGTGAAGTGTAGATTTACACAGTGGTCCTAAACTCCCCTAAGTCCCTCGTTCACATCCCATCATGGCTGCCAACCTCTCACTCACGACACACGCCTTTTTGGTATGTGCCCTCTGAAGAGTGTCTCAATGATGAATCCAGCGTGGTCCAACCACCCATTTCTTACGTCTATTAAGGTTTAGAGCGCGGGACAAGAAAGCTTGCGCTCATCTCTATGGCTTTGAATGGACCATGAGGTCCAAGGAGTCCATGTCCGTGGATAGTGATGTACTAGGACAGTCTGGCTGGCATCACAAGCCTTTGGTTAGTCTTTTATGGTCATTTGAATGCACTTTTTATTTTGCATTAACACTGTTTATATGCACGAGCCTTAAAGAAAAAAGAAAATGGGTTTTTTTTCTTTAACCCCCTGTTTTATTATGAAAAGGCCTTTAACCATAGGGTTGAGATTGCAGTTTAATTGTAAAAGTGCCCTTAAACAAAGGGAAATGCCCCCAAGAGGGATAATTGCAGTTCAAAGCCATGCGTAAAGTAGTTATACCGGCGGGCACGGTTTGGCTGAGTGGATAGCACTCTCGCCTCTCAGCAAGAAGGTCCTGGGTTTCGAATCCCGGCGGACCAGGCCTTTCTGAGTGGTTTCTGTTCTCCCCGGGTCTGCGTAGGTTTCCTCCGGGTACTCGCGGTTTCCCCTACCACTAAAAATATGTCCAATAGTTCTGGCCATGTGCCTCCTGTTCGAGTCGACCCGCGTCAGCCAATCTCCTCTGTGTGGATTGTTGAGAGATAAATGCCCGAAAAAAATGACAATGTGAAAGCCGCTTTGTGACTCTGGTCTGTGAAAGGCGGGTTAATAAATAAAGGACTTACTTCTGTACTTACTTATTCAGATTGTCTAAAAAGAGGGGTTCTTTCAAATACTTGAGGAAATCATTTAAGGGTGTAAGTAACCACTAGTAAAATTAGGGTCCAGTATTTTCTGACTAACCTACAAATTTCATCGATTTAAGTATGTATAACATGCCTGTTTGGCTGTACCAATGCAAAAAAAACCCGGTTACTATCCATTGCACTATACCAAAACTTGTTTGTAATCATTGCCATAATGTGGGGTTAAGGTTGATTTTAAGCCGACAGGTACGAGGCGGAACTAGCCTGGTCGTACCACACCATAAGTAACAACTTACATTTCGTACTATAGGGTCTGGAGGGCGCTCCATTGAGCTCCTGTGAACAGTGGCGGGAGGGGTTAACTCCTTTTGCAGATGGAAACGATTGGATCTGTGTTTACCGTGAACGTATGTAGTGCGCCCAAGTGAGTACGTTATGCATTCTAGCCAATGTAGCCTAGTTTTAGCCCATCTCCTTTGCTGCTAACGGAGCCACGGGGGGAGTAGTGCCACAATCTTTGCCAGCGATTACATTCGCTAAACGATTACTCTTGCTCCTTGGCTTCAATTCCAATTTCTTGATTAAACCGCGACGGGATTACTTTAACTATCGCATTTTTTTGCCAATTGCCAACTAGACTACGACCCATCCCGTTCGACGCACACACTCTTGACATCACCCACCACCTACCCTACAACCCACCCACCTCCCACGTTGGGCTGATTTGTTCGGTCGGAATTCTCCAACCGATTGTAATTGCTAACACAGGGATCAGAACCCAGACGTTACCATGCAGGGAAAATTATGAATTAGCGGAGTGTACGGATGGCTAAGGGCCAGGCTATGAGGAGAACCAGTGAGACACTTAGCTAGATGGACAGCACACGCTTGTGTGTGTGCACTGTGTACTGCTACAGAAGATTCTCTGTCCTGGCCCCGGGCCTCCACTATCGACTGCTTCAGGGATCATAAATCACCTGTAGTGCCTGCATCTGTGGACAATATAGCTTAAGTCTACCTCGTCTTTCCTTCTATTTTTCGTTACCATATGTTTTCTTCTCCCAGTGCTATTCACCCATTTAATTTCTGAAATACAATTAAAATGTGGAAACTATTATATGTCTCAAACCTTTTTCACCCAAGAGCTACTTTTCCAAGCCAAAATTAGACCGAGGAGCTACTTCTTATGCGGTCTGGGGAAAAAATAGGGGATATGTGAGAGCGAGCCTGATAGTGTGTACTTTATTGTATCAACAGTCCATTTATTTATCATCCACATATTCTTTTACTTGTGCACAAAAGTAATATTACATAAACATTAATGAACAAGGCAGTCTGAAAATTATTCAGTTTATTATTTGATTTGGTCAACTCTCTAAATTCCGTTGGCGAGGCTACCTGGACCAGGGTGGCGATTATACTGGTGGCTCCTGAGCTTACAGGTTTGGAGATACACTGAACGTATGGCATGCAAAGCGACCTTATGGAAGGCCTTCTTCCCAAATGCCCACGACTTCTCAAAACCACAATTATCACAAGATGGGGATGTCCGATTTAAATGAAGAAGGGCTGACGAACTCATGCCTTAATGTAGCACGGATACTCTTGGTCTAAGGAGGTGATTGAAGACGTGTGATGCTTTAATAGCAGTCTTCAGCTCTCTGCGCTCATGGCTGCAAGTAATCAAGTTTTTGTAACTAAGGATTGTTACTTATAAAGCACTTTTCAGCCGACCAGAGTCTCGAAAGCTCTCTTACTATTTGTGGTCATTTGTCGGCCAGTTCAGGTAGGCGTATGCCAGAAATATTGTACAGGTTTTTTAGTGAGAGGGGTTACCGGAACTACCGGATACGGAGGAAACCTAACGGCAAACAAGGGCGACGATAACATACAAACTTTCCATCTCAGAAAGGCCCTGTGCCCACGCAGAATTCAAACCCGGGTTCTTCTTGCTGAGAAGCTAGCGTGCTATCCATTCAACTGTGTCGCCCAATCAAATGCAGTAATCCAATGTTTTTGGGTGTGGTTTCTTTGCAGACAGGTTGCAGGTTCTGTTGGAAAATGAAGTCAGCGTCTTCATAAACCTTGTCGTATGAAGTAGACGGTGTGTGTCGACGTTGGACTTAGTAAAGCAAGTGCACCGACAACAGAAGACATGGCTCTCCAAATCATCACAGACTGGCAACTTCCAAACTAGAACTCGAGCATATTGGATTTGATTTCTGCCCAGGACCAAGATTGATTTGTCCCCGTAGAATAGTACAAATCTTTTCAAGGGTTTTTGGCAGCTGCCACTCTACAATTTGTACAGGGACCCACCCTTTATTAAAGACAACTCAGCCTCAAATCTTAGTATAAATGAGTGCCCAATAGTGTTGTGGTACATATCCTGAGGTCATAATTTTGTCACTTTAGTGCAAATTAGTTTGGAAAGATCAACATTCTGCCTAAAAACCGTCAGTGAGGCGCCATCTGCAGGCGACCTGTATTACTACATTTGAATTTTCGAATCTGGCGCCACCGTTAGCGCAGCAGTGGCTGCTTACGTCTCAGTCTCGTCCCAGTCTCGTTCACGCCCCCCTGGCGAAGGAAGGAAGGAATAGCAGAGAGGATTTCCATCGATTGTCAAGTTGCAATTCGTTATCAGCATTTA
This sequence comes from Knipowitschia caucasica, assembly GCA_964034765.1. Taxonomy (NCBI): domain Eukaryota; kingdom Metazoa; phylum Chordata; class Actinopteri; order Gobiiformes; family Gobiidae; genus Knipowitschia; species Knipowitschia caucasica. Next base: position 37,877,522 of record OZ035834.1, on the reverse strand, counting down.
GGTAGGTTTTTATTAGCCTTAGACTGTTTGTATTATTGATATTTGTTTAGTGTTAATAGCGTGTGTTGGTTGAATATTGTAGTTTTAGTCACTATTGCTTTTATTGTCAAGTGTCAATCACAGCCTAGACCGCCCCAACATTCACCCCCCGCCTGTCCCCTTTAGTCCTCCTGGCTACACCATTTGAGGGAAGATTTGAACAGGAAATGTGAGTGACGTAAGCCTCGAGGAGCAGGGGTTGAGAACTTCTTTAAAGACCTTATGACGGGTTTTATTTATTTAGAAATACAGTTTTAATACCATTTTGTATTAGAAGGAGAACTACTAAGGTTTCAAAATCAGTTGGTTTGTTTTTTTTTGTCTGATCCCCCCAAATCGAAATAAACCATATAGCAACGCCCTTAGAAACAAAAAAACTTCACAGCCCTTTGGTGAGTCAGAACGGGTACGTTTCAACGCTGTAAGTTGTTTACAATTTGGTATTCGTTCTTTTTTTCGGGGATATTCAAGATGACAAGGCGGGTGTACAGCAGAGTCTAAGATAACTTCTAGAATGTATCATTTCGTTGTCACTGAGATAGTCCTGTGGTTGTGTCGATGGACTGCCAATCCAGAGACTTGGGTTCAAATCCACCCTAATTGGACACTTTTTCACACTCAAAACGGCAATTTAACTGTGTAGTGAGCAATTGTCCCTGTAGAGGGCAGTATTGTGTTGGGCATCAGTGGAGAGAAGAGAGAAAAGGCCAGTCTCTGTGGCATAGATCCATGGTTTTCAATGCAATGGGCGTCAACCCGCTATGACGTCACAGCATCACAGGTTAGAGCATAGACAGCTTAAATTCATGAAAAACACGTTCTTTTTATAAAATATAGGATTTTTTTGCCGGAATCTCTTTCAAATTGACATTGTCATGCAATTTTGATATCCAACTATTTTTTTTTAAAAACCCGGTCTGTATAGTCTTTATAATTATTTCTTTCAAACCAAACCTGTCCTCTCATTAACCACCTCCTCTAATTATTTTGAGTTACCAATTAAGACTTTTTAGGAGCTTCCAATTCAAATTTTGTTGTTTTGGTTTTAGATTAAGAGATCCTTTATTCATCCCACCGTGGGGAAATTTCAGTGTTGCATCACAAGTTTATAGACAGTAGGAAAGAGGAGCACACAGCCAAGTTAAGTGAACAATAGCTATCCTAATTAAAAATAAACAAAAACTCTAACGCTAGCACCATATAATAAGTATAAAATCTCTATCTTGATAATAATAATAAAAGTCTAAAGCACTGTGTATTCTAGTGCAAGCTAAGTGCAGTTATATGTTAGCATCTGTACATTGGCAGCAGTATGTGTTCCACATGTTTATTTATACTTTATAAGTGATTACTATATTTCCTTAATGCTCCATCATCATATCTCAATTGTTCCTGGATTGTTCCTGCATCTGACAAAAATAAAACTTTTTTTAGAATCCCATTGATTTGAATGGGATCCGTCAAAATGGGGAGTCCTAGCAGTTTCAGAATCCTGGGAGTCCAAGTGTCAGCATGTGTCGTCATTTGTCTCACCCATGCGAGACCCATGTGCCATTGCTCAGAGCTGAGGCTGTGTCTGGACCGCTAGACAGCATATAATGTGTGTGTGTGGTGAGTGTGTGTGGTGTGTGTGTGTGTGGTGTGTGTGTGTGTGCGCTCGCCTTCACGCTCTGAACCTGTGGCTTTAAACCCGAGCGGCTTCATTCACTATACACGGAGACAAATTAAGGCCCCAGGACCAAACCAACAGCAGGGGCAATTAATCACTGCGTGCCAATACGTAGCGGGTGTTTGCGCGCTTTACAGATTTGACCCAACCTGCAGAGTCTATATCCAGTGGCTTGAACCGGTTGAAGTCTGATCAGTAAACCCCAGTGGTCCAACAACAAGCCAGGACACCAAACACTCAAGCTACAGCTATCGATAATTTCAGTATCTGAGGATTCTATTGATTACATTTGATTGATAAAGGAATGTATTGACTTTTTAAATCCTTAACTGCAAGTTCATTATATATTATTAGAAAAATAAGGCGACTTTTGTTTGAAAAAATCTCTAAAAGATAAGCCATTGCATACCCAAAAGTTCTTAATGAGGTGAGAAAAAGGTAACCAGTTCAAAAAACAAATACAGCATTCAAATATAGTGTCCAAAATGTTATTTTTTTCATGTGCAATGCTTTTGATGTCATTCTGCCAAGTCAAAAGTCTTGGTTGAAAGCGAATGTACAGATGAAGCTCTTCGCGAAAGTTCCACTGTGGTAGACCCGGCCACTGCTGCCAGATCTACAAGCCTGCTCATCCTCTACTCATTACACCAGCAAACGCCCACATCTAATCCACCAATAACCACCAGGACAGCAAGTTAAAAGCGGAGACGCCCACTTCCCGGCCTTCTGAAGTTTGCAAACTTCTGAAGCCTGCAAGGTGCATGTCGCTAACGCACCTGTTTCGCAATCATGCCGTTGTTCGGGAGGGGTCGCTTCTCTCACGTGTTGCCTCCGTGACGCGTGGCCCGGCTGCCTCAGTCTGTCTGCTCGTGGGTCTGCTCTGCTCCGTGTCCCCTGCTCGTGCGCGTGGCCCATGCTGTCCTCCGGTGGCTGATCGCGGGGTCTCCCTCTGCCCGTTTCCTCCTGCTGCCGGCGGCGGTCGCGGCTGCAGTGCGTGTCCTCCTCTGGCGGTGCCGCGTTGCCCGTGTGCTGTTCCGTCGCTGCGTTGCTACGTGGTCTGCGCCGCGGACAGAGTTGGCGTCCAGGCTCCAGATCACATGTAGCATGAAATTCATAATATTTTACATCATAAAGCCAAATGGATAAACATGATGAAGCTCTTCGCGAAAGTTCACTGTGGTAGACCCGGCCACTGCTGCCAGATCTACAAGCCTGCTCATCCTCTACTCATTACACCAGCAAAACGCCCACATCTAATCCACCAATAACCACCAGGACAGCAAGTTAAAAGCCGGAGACGCCCACTTTCCCGGCCTTCTGAAGTTTGCAAACTTCTGAAGCCTGCAAGGTGCATGTCGCTAACGCACCTGTTCGCAAATACATGCGTTGTTCTGGATCTGGAGGGGTCGCTTCTGCTCACGTGTTGCTCGTGCGCGTGGCCCTGCTGTCCTCAGTCTGGCTGCTCGTGGTCTGCTCTCCTCCTCTGCGGGCTCTTCTGCGGGCTGCTCCGCGGGGCCCCTCCGCGGTTTCTGTGCTGCTCGTTCCTCGTGGTCTGCTGGTGCCGTGCGTGTCCCTGCCTCCGACTGGCGGTGCCGCGTTGTCCTGTTGCTTTCCCAAGTCTCCTGGCATGTGAGTACAGTGAGTGTGCCGACCGCGGACAGATTAATCCCGGAGTCTAGGCTGCAGGCGACTGGTTTTTGCCCTACGCAATTGACTGCAGGCGTCAGTTTTCGCCCCGTGCTTGGTTGCAGGCTCCGTTTTACAAGAGGAGCAATGCATGCATTAATTCAGGATATAAGGAGCAGATTCATGTGTCTGCCACTTGCAGTAAAACCACGTTGGAAAAAATGTGCAAAGACTACCCATCGTGCTCCAGACGGCACACACCAGAACTCTTGCCACGGCGCCATTTTTTACAGCATTAATCTCATTACTCGCAGGTCACTATTGTTAAATGAATGTATTTAAATTCGTCTATCTGCAGGAGGAAGGAGGGGCCATGCATTTAAATAGCTAGGTCACTAGTATTAAATTGGGTAACTAAACTGCAGTTGTTGCATTTCGAAAGTGCAGCAGAAAGAAAAGGGGCCCAATGTGAATCTGCAATGGGTTTGAAGTGGAGTTGGAGCTATGAACGCATGGAAAAGTGATGGTTCATGCGTATCTGCCATAACCAAAGCAGAAGATGGCTCCAGGGGACATCTGTTTTTCGCATGGGAATGTTTCGGATTCGGGTTGATTTATTTCCTCAGGCTCTTAAACAACCGTGGGCATGGTTCTCTGACCGCCGCTGCTGCGGTCCCTGCTGCCGTTCCTACTGATGCCTGATCCCGCTGATGCCTGTTCCCGCTGCTGCCTGTTCCTGCTGCCGCTCCTGCTGCTGCCTGTCCCTGCTGCCTGCTCCTGCTGCTCCTACTACTACATGTGCCGCTGCTGCTGTTCCTGCTGCTGCCTGTTCCTGCTGCCGCTCCTGCTGCTGCCTGTCCCTGCTGCCTGCTCCTGCTGCTCCTACTACTACATGTGCCGCTGCTGCTGTTCCTGCTGCCGCCTGTTCCTGCTGCTCCTGCTACTACATGTGCCGCTGCTGCTGCTGTTCCTGCCGCTGCTGCTCCGCGGGCTCCCGGGCGGCACCTGTCTCTACGGCTTGGCTCTTTCAGACACGTACGTAACCTGGCTCACGGAGACAAGCGGCGCACGCTGGCGTGACACGTCTGTTGTTCGTATGAATCGCATTGTGGTGCTACTGCTCCTGCTAATGCTGCTTCTGCTGCTTCATACTGCTACCGCTATTGCTGCTACTGCTGCCGCTAATGCTGCTATTGCTGCCGCTGCTGCTTCATACTGCTACTGCTGCCGTGCTGCTGCTGCTTCTTTACTTTGACACCTCTCTTCACTTCGCATCTCTTTACTGAAACACTAAACAGCTTCACCAATATTCTACTGCTGTGGCTTTGATACAGGATTATTGCTGTTATTGTCTACGGATGCTGCAACCGCTGCTGCTGCCTCATACTGCTGCTACTGCTGCTGCTTCATACTGCTACTGCTGCTGCTGCTTCATACTGCTACTCTGCTGCTAGCTGCTGCTGCTTCATACTGCTACCGTTACTGCTGCTGCTACTGCTGCCGCTGCTGCTGCTGCTTCATGTACTTTGACATCTCTCTTCACTTCGCATCTCTTTTACTGAAACACTAAACAGCTACAACAATATTCTACTGCTCTGGCTTTGATACAGGATTATTGCTGTTATTATCTACGGATGCTGCAGCTGCTGCTGCTTCATACTGCTACTGCTGCTGCTGCTTCATACTGCTACTGCTACTGCTGCTGCTTCATACGGCTACTGCTGCTACTACTGCTGCTGCTGCTTCATTTACTTTGCCATCTCTCTTCACTTGCATCTCTTTTACTGAAACCCTGAACAGCTACAACAACATTCTACTGCTGTGGCTTTGATACAGAATTATTACTGTTATTTTCTAAGGACGCTGCTGCTGCTGCTGCTGCTGCTGCTGCTACTGTCGCGGCTTGATAACAGGACTAATTGCTGTTATTATCTGAGGTTACTGCTGCTGCCGCTGCTGCTACTGCTACTGCAACCCACTCTCTCAGAAGCTTATCCTGCTTCTAATGGATGCAGCCCGGCTGAGTATGCCGCGCTGCGCCGGACTCGCACCTATGCTCCCAGGGTCGCTTCGGCGGTCGTGCAGCTGGCCAAGTAGCTGCGCTGAGCCGTCAATCGGACTCCTAATCAAAGGCATCCATACCTGTATTCTTCACTCTTCTGATCGCAGGCTCCCCATCATGCTGCCCATTCCTGCAGCGGCGCTGAACTCCGGCTCATCTCCCAAGTACATGTCTGCCCTCCTCGCAGCATCTTCCTGCTCGCCTTCTATGGCTTCTCTGCATAAGCGTCTCACCATTGCTCACTCAACCTTCATGCGGTCCGAGACACGGCTTTCCCGACCATCCTACTATCCTGATTATCTACTCTCCAACCCAAGATTCTAAGCGTAAGGGCGCTGCAACATCAATGGCCCTCTCCGATATGTCTCTGCCCCTACAGGTCTCCGCTTCTACACGGACGCTGCCCCTTCCGTGGGTTTTGGGGGATTCTTCCAGGACCATTGGTTTGCCGAGCGTGGCCGCTACTTTCCACCGGAGCATCTCCTCTGCCCTACACGAGACATTCCCAGTGGTCGTGGCCTGCGCGCTGTGGAATCACACGTGGCAGAGAAAGAGGATCTCTGTCATGTGTGATAATCTCGACGTAGTGGAAGCATTAAACAAAGTTCGCTCTTTTTCACCCAACATAATGTCCCCTGACCATTTCAACCTCCGTCTCAAACATTCAAAAATCAAAGGAGCCTGCAATATAGTAATACTCGCTCGCTCGGACACATCTCTCTCGCAAAAAGGAGATTTTAACGGACCTCTCTTTCTCACTCCAGACATTCTTCCCATGACAGCAACCTGGTTCAGAGCTCAACTAAGATCCCTACTGCTCCTCTGTAAATTGTCTCCCCAGCTCTACACAGCCCACTCCTTCAGGATAGGCGCTGCCACGCGCGCCTCGCTGGGGCTCCCCCACACCTCTCTGCAACAGCTGGGGTGCTGGTCCTCTTCGGCTTTCTCCGCCTACATCAGGCCAGACGCGTCCGCTATCCTGGCTGCACAACGTCTACTGGCTTCTTCGTAAGCTCCCAGCAAAGCAATACAAAGCAAAGTAAGTGAACCAATAGGATTTCTGGTGGCGGCACGCACTTTCAAAGATAACTCTGCTACAGCGTCTGGTACCGATCGTGATGCGAGCGCTCACGTCCCAGGCAGCGTCCGGTTGATCGTGATGCGAGCGCACACGTCCCGGCGCTCAAAGATAACTCTGCTACAGTAACTCTGCTACAGCGTCTGGTATCGATCGTGATGCAAGCGCTCACGTCCCAGGCAGCGTCCGGTTGATCGTGATGCGAGCGCTGACGTCCCGGCGCTTGAAGATAACTCCACTGCAGCGTCTGGTATCGATCGTGATGCGAGCGCTCACGTCCCAGGCAGCGTCCGGTTGATCGTGATGCGAGCGCTCACGTCCCGGCGCTTAAAGATAACTTCACCGCAGCGTCTGGTACCGATCGTGATGCGAGCGCTCACGTCCCGGCGCTCAAAGATAACTCTGCTACAGCGTCCGGTCGATCGTGATGCGAGCGCTCACGTCCCGGCGCTTAAAGATAACTCTGCTCGTTTTTGGGGATTATGCGCGCGAGCATGCGCCGCACTCAACAGCATCTCTCCCGGGCCTAGGGCGCCAAACATACTCAATCAACAAACTTCTAACTGCATTTTCCCTCTTGGGTCTCTCCAAAGTGAAATGAAGCTCTTCGCGAAAGTTCACTGTGGTAGACCCGGCCACTGCTGCCAGATCTACAAGCCTGCTCATCCTCTACTCATTACACCAGCAAAACGCCCACATCTAATCCACCAATAACCACCAGGACAGCAAGTTAAAAGCCGGAGACGCCCACTTCCCGGCCTTCTGAATTCTGCAAAGCCTCCGCCGCCCCACCTCCTCCTTCTCTCATCGAAGCGTGCTTGCCTACTGCCTCTGCCGTCACCAGTGCTTAGGCCCCGGGGGGGATTATGCGCGCGAGCAAGCGCCGCACTCATCAGCATCTCTCCCGGGCCTAGGGCGCCAAACATACTCAATCAACAAACTTCTAACTGCATTTTCCCTCTTGGGTCTCTCCAAAGTGAACTCCCACGACTGTACACAACGGAGAGAGCGGCTGAATTGGATTAGTTACTTACTATTAATGTAATGAGTTTTTTTATGTTTAATGTGGCAGAAGCACTTTGTGCCTATACACAGTGAGTTGAGTAGTTTTATTTTTCAATGAAGAAAAGGCAATATGTTGGTCCTGGTTCTATCCAGGCCGAGCTGGTACTAAACTGTTCTAACTGACAGTGATTGGCCAGAGTGCTACTGGAAGCCATGAATTCCCATAAATACTGGTTTGTTGTTATCCTGGTCTTACCATACCATGTGTCAAGGTCTGGATTTGCTCCATTGGGCTCCGTTCAAAGATGAGATGGTTTAACTGCTTCTACAGATTGAGACATTTGGGTCTGAGTTTGCCGTGACGTACAATATGTAATTCACCCAGAGTGAGTGAAGCATTTAGCCTAGCTTTAGCCATCTCCTTTGCCAGTAACGGAGCCCATGAGGAGTAGAGCCAAAAAAAAAAATCACAAAATCAAATATTGAAATTTGCTAAAAACTTTGCTAAACTCTTTCTCCGGCTTCAATTTCTTGATATTTTGAGCCAAACCAGAACTGATTACTTTACTATCGCATTTTCCGCCATTGCCAAACTACAGACAGAAAATTTGTGGCAAACTCTTGAGGTCATTGACACCTCCCTACAACCCCCGCCTCCTCCGCTCGCTGAATGGTCGGATGGGATACAAGCGAGGTACCTGCAGCCACTAGGATCAAACCCAGACATACGTACATGTAGGGAAATGATCATTGACAGGAGTTTACGGATGGCTAAGGTCAGATTAGTTTGTTGCTATGACATAAAACCAGTTACTAAATCGTAATGAAAACGCAACTTGGTTGAGTAGAATACAGCTGGTGGAAACAGAGCTATACTTTCTGGATGATACAAGGTCAATATGTTAGCTGTAAAGAGCCCAAAGCAAATACTATCTAATGGAAATGACCTGCACTCACCTCTATGTACAGTATGTATACGTTTGTGTACATGTATGTATGTATACCTGGGGAGATGGGCCAGCAGCCACACCAGCCTTTTCTGGAAACAGGTTGACAGCCTTGCACTAGAGCATACAGCTTTATGCAAGTTAATTAATCATACTGTTATATCCTTAGATGCTTGTCTTGTGTTGTGTGCTCCTCATTCCACTGTTCTGTAACTTTAGATGCAACACTGAAACTTCCCCACAGTGGGACGAGTAAAGACTCTCTGCTTCACTGAACATAACATATGGATTAAAACTTGCAGTTCTCGCCTTGGTCAGCAGGAGTCCCCATCCCCCAGCTCTCACATTGCATAATCTTACATAATACCAGCAGAGCCTAACTCACGCATAAATGCACAGCATAGCCCCAACATTTGCAAAGATCAAGTTGTCTGACAATAAACAGGGCCGCTAACAGTCTGGTTTATGGCTGCAGTAAGCGGAGAGAGGGGAGGTAACCGCAGCCATGGGGAAAGCGATTAGCCAGGCCACATGTGGGTTTTACAAGCTTGCTCGGCTTCACATGGTGTGTTATCAGGGGGGAACATCCACCAGTGGAGCTGTGACTAAGGGGAAGACTGGGGGGAGGGGACGCGAGGGTACAACCAGTCAAAGGTAAACTTCTTCCCTGATTAGAAAATTAAGCATCATTACATAGACTGGGGCAGAACAAGTGGAACATGTTTAATTGTGGCTTCCATGACAAGCATAGCTATTAGATAGTACTACTTCTGTTTCTCCACACAGGAACTGACGTCAGGACTTCCTGAAGATGTCATTGGGAATTAAATTATCCAATGTTGGCAATTTAAAACTAATAATAATAATGCAAACATTTTCTAGAGCACTATTTGGAAATTTAAAGACACTTCACTTTAAACATGGTGGGGATAAACTACGGCAGCCACAGCTGCCCTGAGGCAGACTGAAGAGAGGACATCAGTTTGCACTTTACAGCTGCCGATTTACTAACAGCATTAATATAAGCTGCTAAAATAGCTTGTGACATTACTTTTACTCACTTTAATAATTGTATTCAAAATATTGAAATCAATCAATTAGTTTGAATAAATAGTAAAAAAGAAAAAGAAAACAGCTAATTCACCCCGCACGCACACACAAAGACACACACACAAACGCGCGCACAAACGCGCGCACACACACACGACCAGTCAGTCTGCATTACTCAGCCTTTACTTTGTGGTTCAGATCCAAACAAAACTGAACCAGTCTTCCGAAATATCTACCAGAAAATAGAAAAAAACTATTAATACCTTGGTGTAAAAGTGAAGCAAAAAAAATGTTGTGCCCCTATAGTCAAGACTTTAAAACAAAGAATCCAATTTTCAGGTCTGTGTAACATTTTTTAGACAAAATAATGGTTGTGCTCCGATAGATGATATTGAATTCCAGCTCAACTGGAAACTTAGATCAGATCCATGAATGGATTTGTGTCTGGACACGTAACTCCACTGTGCAGCCAGACCAATACGAGTTAACGAAACATGAGTCTGGGTATCTTTGATTAGACAGAAAACAGGAAGTCACCGTTTGTATATTAACAATAAACAATAACAAAGCATGCAGCGGCGGCTAGGGGTGGGCAATATATTGATATTTACGATATCAAAATATTCTTTAAGCTTGATATGAATTTTGACATCTCGTATATATCGATATAATGTTTATATTTCACTTTTGCTGCTTTGCTGTTGCTGCCCCTCCCCTCACGTGTGTCTCATTCACACTGTGGTGCCGCTTAGCTAGCAGCACTGACTGTAAACAAACACGCTCGGGGGAAACAAACTTGTGTAAAAAACGCAGAGGGTAGAATATGACAGGAGGTGATGAAGCGTCAGAGTCCGTGGCATTTCTTACAGCGGTGGACACGACTCTTTTTGTCGTCATTGAACCACGTGGCTTTGAACCAGTAAACTTTACACGCAGCTAAAAACACACAGACACAGATTAGCATCAAGACATCACTTTGCGATACAAGAACACCCGCGACTTTGCACTACGGAGAGAGAGAGCCGTATGTCGCTACTTCCTATTAATGTAATCAGGGATTTTATTTAAACCTAAATGTTGCAGAAGCACTTTCACTTTCATATATGCACTGCATTGTTCCTATGTTGGCCACCTTGTGTCGAGTAGTTTTATTTTTTAATGAAGTGAAGGCAATATGTTTAATTTAATTTATTTTACAATTAAATCTTTTTTTTTTTTTACTGACATTTTTTGCAAAGAAAATTAAAACAGATGTGATAAGAGCACTTTGTTCCTTCTTGAACTGAGGTTCAATAAAAAAATTGCCAAATTGTTTTTGCAGTAGCTTTTGGAGGGTTATTTATCCTGTAAAATTATTGAGATAGGTATTGTATAATAAATCAAGATAGATATTTTTCTAAATATGCTATAAGTAGAGGCTGCATCCCAATTAGTCCAGAATACCTGCTGGTCCTCCCACGTGCCTCAAACGAGACAACGCAGCTGACAACGCAAAGTGACATTTGACACAGTCAAAAGATGGTTTTATTCACTGTACAAATGTTACATTCCCAGTTCTGCAATCGGTGATTGGTCAGCAGATTTTCAGCAGGAGCACTATGAACAAATGCAGCTAGTTTCAGATCCTTTTATATTTGTACGAAAACAGAGGATGCGTAGCCTGACTCTCTCCAGACCCATGTAGTTCGCTGCACTTCACACATGAGTCTGGTACTGAGCCATAGTGGTTGGATTTCAGAAGGAAAGGCCCTGTAAAAAAAAATGCTTGTATGTGATTGGATAGACCACCGTTATCTTGAATGAAGTTTGCTTTCAACCACTCACATCGAAGCACACGGCTCCCATAGGTTGCCAAATCCCAGCAAGATTTTCCAACCCAAAATCCACGAGAATACCCACACAAAAAAAACACTCAGAATGATTTTTTTGGCTAAAAACGTAATGTAATCAACTTGGGCTATCATGATTCTGTTTATTGTCTTTCTGTTTATTTAATTCCTACAAGTCTCTTGGAAAAAAATATGCGGGAACCACCAAACCTGGTAACCCTGCTGCATAGTGTGTAAACAGGAACACTGAACCAGTGCTTCAACAAAACTTTACAGGAACATTTGACTCTTAAAACACACATATATCAACATAGAACCATCAACATCTCGCCTCAAATTCCATTAAAAGTGACATCCGTGTCTTAATTCGATCGTATTTTCTCTTTTAAAAAGATTCGCGGACTTTACGTCCGCCATCTTGGATTCCTCTCGCTGCTGCACGAGAGAAGCTTGAGAAGGCAGTGCAAACCCCACGTAACACCGACAATCCTGATTGGTCGATTAAAAAATAATCTGGGGAAGGCGTTCGCTATGGCGTCGATACCAGACCCATGTGGTTCAGCCAAACACCTCTGGTGGAGCATGGCGGAACTACAAGGGTCTGGCAGAGCCAGGCTAGAGGATGCGGCTTCTCACAATGAAAGTGTACTCAATCTTTTCAGCCCAGAACCACATGCTGCAAACCTGTACAGTAGTTTAGTATTGCTGAATATGTGAGTATTACAGATTATTCTATACAAATATATCATTCTTTGCATTGGAGTTTACAGATTTATCCATTACATGAGTATACCTTTTTATACTTTGCTTCTTCATTGGCGTTACAGTGGCTGAGTGGTAAGCACTCTCGCTTTTCAGCAAGAAGTCCTTCAAATGCTGGTAAGAACCGGGCCTTTCTGAGTGGCGTTCGTATGCTCTCCCGGTGTCTATGTAGGTTTCCTCCGTGTGCTCCGGTTTCCCCTACCACTAAAAACATGTACAATAGGCCTGACATGTGCCTCCTGTATTGGGACCTCTAAGTATAGAGTTGTGCTTAGTATTCACTTCTTATTTCGTGCTGTGTGCTCCTCATTCTGTAACTTGTGATGCAAAACTGACATTTCCCCAGGGGGACGAATAAAGGATTTTCTAATAACTGTGAAGAAGATGACATGTGAGATTTCATAACACTACTGTTAATAACTTTCCTGGATGGAGGTGCAGGCTGCTGTTACTATGGAGCTGGTAATGATGTATTTCCACATAGTCAAACAGAACTATGAGCAATGCCTCCTCACAACAGCGTGACGACCAGTCATGTTCACGCTGGAATAATAAAAACACTCAGTCATTTTCAGGAAGCATGCGACCTTAAACAGACTCATTTCTGCTTCTGAAATTATCTCATCAACAATTTGAGAGAAATCAAATGTGAACTCATAAAACTGGAATCAGAGGTGACAAACGTATAACTACATTATATTTTTTTATTTTCTATTTACATTATGAAGGTAATTTGACATTACTTTTATTTGGCATGAGATGTGTTTATTATTTGGATTTACCCAAAACTGATTCTACCTTCTGAGGAGGCTCAGGTCTTTTGGAGTGCAGGGGCCACTCCTGAAGACCTTCTATGACTCTGTGGTGGCATCAGCCTCTTGTACGTGTGGTCTGCTGGAACAGCAGCATCACAGAGAGGGACAGGAAGAACCTGGAACAGGACAGTCCAGCTCTGTCCGGGGCTGTTCCCGGGACACAGTGCAGCAGGTGGGGGACAGGAGGGTCTATGCCGGACCATGACTGTCACCCCCTGCAGGACACTATCTGCTCTGGAGAGCAGCTTCAGTGACAGACTTAATCACCCTGGCTGTGTGAAGTAGAGGTTCCGTAGGTCTTTCCGTAATGCTGCTGTCGGACTGTGCAATGAGAACTGCTAAGCCTGTAAATGTCATTCATCTGTAAATAAGTAAATACTGAAATCATGTCAATACTGCAACTTCAGAATGTCCACAGAACAATGTAGGGCTGGGCGATAAAACGATAAGGATATATATATTGCGATAGAAAAAACAGGACTATCGAACACGTGTCTAACGGAGTAAAGCTAAACTATCAAACAATCTATCGACCCCATTTTCATTGAAATTGAACACGTGCAATATCAATAGAATATTGCACGTGTTCAATATTTGAAATTTCCCAACTGTGGGACGAATAAAGGATCTCTTATCTAAACTGGACCAAATATAAATTTAAACATTCTTTTATATACTTCTATTTATGTATTGGGTTCAAATTTAAAATAAATGAAATGTGGTTCTTTATACATTATGTACAACATGCCACGGTCGTGAATTACCATCAATGCTAGAAGTTAATATTGATATGTAAAAGTCACGTTAGGGGCCACTAAAAATAGTCTTGCGGGCCAGATTTGACCAGCGGGCCTGAGTTTGACAGGCCTGGTCCAGACTTTATATGAGTTTAGTCAAACACATGCATTTCACACGTGTTTAATCTGAATGGGGAGTGTTTGTTATTTGTCAGCAGAATATTGTGCTTTTACATAAACGTGCTTTGGCGTTTTGAGCCAGTGGAAAATGTCTGAGTGGCGCTGAGTGAGTCAGATGTTTGAGGCTGTATCCACCGTCTGAAAAGGCCAACACGGCGCTTATTTGGGGTGGATTTAATTCATACTAAAATACCTTTAGTTTGTTCAAATTATATTCTCACTGGTAAAAATTTAAGAAAGCCACAATAACCAGACACAATATTTACGTTTTACACAGTTTTTCCCCTGGATTGATTAAGATAACCCTCTCTTCATTATTTAACAATAACAGTAGAGTATGTTTGTACTTTAAGAACGCCAAAACCGATAAAACTGGAATCAAGCGTTTGTGTATAGCCATGAATTTGCATTTCTGACTTTTAACTCTTATTCAATGAAAGTCAATATTTGATTTAAAAAAAAACCTTAATGACTATAGAGTCCACGGAATGTGTATTACATTTAGTAATACAGTCTATTTAGTACATATTTCTATGAAAGGAATGAGTACAGCTGTTTGGATTGAAAAAAAACTGGACCAAAGGAAATTAGTCTTTGTGGTGTAGACTGATAGGCTGCATCCTCGTTTACTTTAACTTTTAAATACTACTATTTGTGTTAAGGATTCAATGTTTATAGCTGTATAAACAGCATGGTTGTTTTCTTTTATAAAATTAGCTTTAAAATGATGTATGACATGCCATATTTGCACAGACTCAGTGGGGGCCGCACTGACATTAAACTGGAATATCCACTAGAAAAACTAGAACAATACATTTTCGCAGGCCTCAATTTGCCTTCTGGAAGATTGTATTCAGACTGTAAGCGAGTGGTCTGCTCTGAAGCGGACCCAGACCACCTTTTCATGAGCGTCTGGTTCATTGGTCGCTCATGTCTTTGTTCAGACCTAAATCAGTCGCTCCACTGTTTGTAGGTGAAACTTTCACATATTTCCTGGTTTGAGTAAGTGTGTAAAAAAGGGGTGGGCGATATGGCCTAAAATTCATATTGCAGTATAATTTGGTGTGTGAATTTTTTTTAATACATGTCTAGCAGGTTCTTTCATTATAAATAGTCAAGAGTTAATTATTTAAAATTTAAATTTTAGAGCTGGATAATGTTTATTTATTTGATACTTTTAGATTTAATGTACAGTATGACCTAGAGAGGGTGCCATAAAACCACCCATTTGTAAGATACTTTGTTGCAATAAACAATTGTAATAATTTATCCTGTTATTGTACATTCATACATACATATATAGTCAAGTCTCATTGAACACATTTACTGTATTTATTAGTTAAACAAGTAAAGAACAGTGAATCTAATCAAGAATTAAACTGTTTATGTGTTAGCCTCATTTCCGTGTGCCTGTGAACGCATCTGGGCGCTAGCTGCGCGGCTACTAAAAGTATTTTTTTTCTCTGTTTTTTCCACCATTTCTTGTAATAAACCTTGATACATACGAGCACAAATTAATAACAATCTGTATAACAACACAAACTATTTACATGTTTACTTACACTTTTTGACAGGCCCAAACTGAACTTCCGGACAAATCCGGTTTCCGGGACGAATCCAGCAGCCACACCACTCGTGGTTGTTGCCGGTCCCAGCAGACCAAGCTTGTTGGAATTTGATGACATAATGACCTCTGTATAACAAATGACGCCGGTATAAGAAAAATCTCTATCGTTGGCCAAATTTTTATTGCATACCGCTTATAACGTTTACATCGCCCAGCCCTAGTGTAAATACCCTGTTGCATTATATACAGTGCCTTGCGAAAGTAGTGACCTTTCAACATTTCGCCACATTTCAGGCTTCAAACATAAACAAGATATAAAAATATATTTTTTTGTCAAGAATCAACAAGTGAGACACAATCGTGAAGTGAAACGAAATTTATTGGATAATTTAAACTTTTTTAACAAATAAAAAACTGAAAGTGGGGCGTGCAATATTATTCGGCCCCCTTGCGCTAATACTTTGTAGCGCCACCTTTTGCTGCAATTACAGCTGCAAGTCGCTTGGGGTATGTCTCTATCAGTTTTGCACATCGAGAGACTGGAATTCTTGCCCATTCTTCCTTGCAAAACAGCTCGAGCTCAGTGAGGTTGGATGGAGAGCGTTTGTGAACAGCAGTCTTCAGCTCTTTCCACAGATTCTCGATTGGATTCAGGTCTGGACTTTGACTTGGCCATTCTAACACCTGGATACGTCTATTTGTGAACCATTCCATTGTAGATTTGGCTTTATGTTTTGGATCATTGTCCTGTTGGAAGATAAATCTCCGTCCCAGTCTCAGGTCTTTTGCAGACTCCAACAGGTTTTCTTCCAGAATGGTCCTGTATTTGGCTCCATCCATCTTCCCATCAATTTTAGCCATCTTCCCTGTCCCTGCTGAAGAAAAGCAGGCCCAAAGCATGATGCTGCCACCACCATGTTTGACAGTGGGGATGGTGTGTTCAGGGTGATGAGCTGTGTTGCTTTTATGCCAAACATATCATTTTGCATTGTGGCCAAAAAGTTCGATTTTGGTTTCATCTGACCAGAGCACCTTCTTCCACATGTTTGGTGTGTCTCCCAGGTGGCTTGTGGCAAACTTTAAACGAGACTTTTTATGGATATCTTTGAGAAATGGCTTTCTTCTTGCCACTCTTCCATAAAGGCCAGATTTGTGCAGTGCACGACTGATTGTTGTCCTATGGACAGACTCTCCCACCTCAGCTGTAGTTATCTGCAGTTCATCCAGAGTGATCATGGGCCTCTTGGCTGCATCTCTGATCAGTCTTCTCCTTGTTTGAGATGAAAGTTTGGAGGGACGGTCGGGTCTTGGTAGATTTGCAGTGGTCTGATACTCCTTCCATTTCAATATAATTGCTTGCACAGTGCTCCTTGAGATGTTTAAAGCTTGGGAAATCTTTTTGTATCCAAATCCGGCTTTAGACTTCTCCACAACAGTATCTCGGACTTGCCTGGTGTGTTCCTTTGTCTTCATGGTTCTCTCTGCGCTTTAAACAGAACCCTGAGACTATCAAAGAGCAGGTGCATTTATACGGAGACTTGATTACACACAGATGCATTCTATTTATCATCATCAGTCATTTAGGACAACTTTGGATCATTCAAAGATCCTCACTGAACTTCTGGAGTGAGTTTGCTGCACTGAAAGTAAAAGGGGCGGATAATATTGCACGCCCCTCTTTTCAGTTTTTTATTTGTTAAAAAAGTTTAAATTATCCAATAAATTTTGTTCCAATTCACGATTGTGTCCCACTTGTTGTTGATTCATGACAAAAAATTAAAATGTTATATCTTTATGTTTGAAGCCTGAAATGTGGCGAAATGTTGAAAGGTTCAAGGGGGCCGAATACTTTCGCAAGGCACTGTATTGCTGACTATCATGTATTGATAGGGGTGCACTTTTTTCAAAACTGATAGTACGAGTACTTTAATTTGAGTACTTGCCGATACCGAGTACCGATACGAGTACTGCACATGGACTGTAACTGCATTCTGTTATACCTTGGAATTCATAAAACTGATAAAACTGAAATTTAAAATGCTTTACCAATTAAACATTTTAGCAATTGTTTTAACAGTCAACAATAAAAGCCAATGTCATACAGGGATTAAGAGTTCCGAGCTTCCGGCTGGACCACACGGCATTGTGGGTAGTATTTCCAAAAAAGTGGGCATGAAATCACGCTCTCCTATTAGATTACCTGTTACGATCGTGATCTGTCTCTCTTTTTTCCAGCCCATCGATTGTTTTAATCGCTACAAAAATCACCAATTTCAGACATTTAGAAGGTAAAGATTTTTTCATGTAACAAAAAAGCAATGAATTTTTTTTTCTTGTGGTTTTAGATGTAAACACAACCGACTGACGATAGAGCTACATGTAGCTTATGCTACTTACGAGGATCGAATGCTTACACGAGCTTTATAAACTTACCCAAAGCTGTACTTTGGACATAGAGCCCTCAGAGCATTTCATGAACTTATAAATAACATTTGTGATCAGAGCATTCAGAGTGGGGACATTATTAAGAACAAACAGTGAGCTGGCAGTATAGAGAGGTGTGCAGTATAGAGAGGTGTGGAGAGGTGTGCAGTATAGAGAGGTGTGGAGAGGTGTGCAGTATAGAGAGGTGTGCAGTGTAGAGAGGTGTGCAGTATAGAGAGGTGTGCAGTATTGACCAGATGCATCAACGTCATCCAGTCACGTGATTGTGAATGAGCTTACGGTGGAAGCTCATTCACAGGCAAGAGCTCAGGCAAGAGCACCATCAGAGACCTCTAGGACAATGGACTTTGGCTGTCATCCTCAGCCAAAGTGCCTCAAGACTTACATTTACAGTCATGAAAGAAATAGTCGAGAGCGGAAAGGGACAAAAACCAATCAGAGAGGAGTACTACAGACAAAAAGGTCGCATTCTTCTGTCAAAGTAATACCAACGCGCACAATAGGGCTGGGCAAAACAAATAGATTAAAATTGAGCCGGTCAAATCAATACCTTTTACCAGAAAATCAATTAAACTTTAGCTCTGTCATAAAGACATCTTTCTCATTTCAAAAAGATCATAAGCTGCAGAATTCCCTTTATATTACAATCCACACGAGTCATCATTCTGCCAAGCTTGTTTTCTCATCTCAAAAACACCACTCAGGGTTTCCTCCAGAGGGGGGGATGGGGGGGATCAGTCCCCCCTTAGCCATGGCCCAAGGGGGGGATATCCCCCCCTCAATTTTCTTACACATGCATGTATACAATTCTCACATCATAAAGTGCAAAAACATTATTTTCATTGGGACATATCTGATCTGGCTCACCGTCTAATCTATAATCTAAAACATGATAGTAAAAAAATTACTTACAAACACCAAATCAGAAACTTCCGTACAGGAAAAATGTGTTATTCTTTATTCTGAATCGGAGTCTCCTCAGCTGAATAGCGATTCTCTTTTCGCGGTCTTGCAGATTTATTTGTAGCATCATATTCACTGTATATGAACTTGCAATGTTCATCCTGATTGGCTAAGGAAGAACCAGCGTAATGTGTTCTGCATCCTGATTGGCTAAGGGGTAATCTCTGTGCAGTGTTTCCTGTACATCACAGCATTCACACTGACAAATGTAAATTCATGTCTGATTGCAGTGTGACTGTAAGTGTTGTATGCTAATTTTCTCCTTGACAAAACCGTGGACTAAACCCACAACATGGTTAGTGCTAAAAAGTTGAACTTCTGGACATGTTGCAACGACGACAGCAAGGAGGAGCACGGTGCGGAGCCCAGGCCTTTGGCGAGGGATTTTCATGCAGCACTAAGCCCATTTCTTTCAAAAAAATTTACAATTTCGATTTCAAGATTTCAAAAGGCTATAACTTTAAAGTAGTTTGAGATGAAGGCATATTGTAAATGAGAAATATCTTCAGTATGAACCAAACTTTGGGATGGATGTTTTCGCCATCTAATTTGCATACTGTGACGTCATCAAGGTGGTGGCCATTTTGGAAAATGTTTATTGTATAAAGATTTCAAAAAGCTGTAGTTTGAGAGTGTATTTTGAGCTCTGGGAATACTGTCAACAGTCAATGTGAAATATCTTTAGTATGAAAACACAATGTGGGATAGGAATGAATTCACTGATCCAATTTATATAGAATATTTTAGCACTGGTCAGCAGCCATATGGAATTGTATTATGTATTAGACCTTCAATGATCAAGATGGCACTGCTTATAGTTTACCAGTCATGAAATCTGCACTTTGGTTTCAATATTACCCTTTCAAAAGACCTGGTGGCATATTGTTTGTCTCAGTGGAAATGAGGCTCCAGAATTCATCGTTTAGAAACAGAGCGATTAAATTAATGGGCTCAGAACTTGTCAGATTGTCTCAACAATAAACAACAGGCTCTTCAACATTTCTGATCCACTTTTATGGATTTTCTTCCTCTCTGCCTTCATCATCATCATCTCCGTCCGTAAAGGCAGATTAGCGGTGTGTTTTCTTCCGTGGCTTCTGCCACATCTGCCGCGTTCCCCGCGGTTGTTTATCCCCGCTGCATTCACCCACATGTCCAGTGTTATGACCCCCCTGTCCCCTTCACCACGTCCCCTGCCTCGCGTTCGCAGAATGTTTCCACTGCGGCCACACACCGCTGTAAAGAGGCCCGGGTTTTCGGAGTCAGCGGTAAAGAGGCCCGGGTTTTCGGAGTCAGCGGTAAAGAGGCCCGGGTTTTCATAGTCAGCGGTAAAGAGGTCCGCACATTAAAAGCGGGTGGCCGCTTTATGTTAAAACGTGCATTGTGGCGGCTCATCCCCGCGTCTTCTCTTTCCAATGTTACCGTGAGTCACAGCATAAAGCGCAGTGGCGGCTGGTGGAAATTTCTACTGGGGGGGCTATGAATATGATGACTAGATATATACCAGCAGTAAGTAAGTTTACACTGACTGTTGTGACTGAAGCCTCACACGAGAATCAACAAGGTCACATGATCAGGCCTGTAGCTTTCATCCAGCTGGGATGAAATATTTATCTTCCCAAACATAGCTAATTTGAGGGCATTTTGCATGTGGATACCAGTCTGCTCATGCTTCTTTGCCTTTTCTAAAAAGTGCTTCAGATCAGTCATACCTGTCTTGATCCATGCTGGGTCAAATCCTGATGTTTGAAACAAGAGGCATGGAAAGCAAAATAAAGCATTAGCCTCGCTACATGCTGCTAGCAGGGACGTGCGGTGAGGTTTGTGATTGGGGAGGCACTGACTTAAAAAATCAGATTTACAATCATTATTCAAATAAAATAGCATTTAATCACCAATGCAATGACATCCACAAACTTTATATACTGTAAAGATAAGAGAACCAGCTTCTTTTAATAATCTCACAACAAATCTAGCTGCTGACTCTGCTCCGCATCAAACAACATCTTTAAGAAGCGCAGGTGCGAGAGACGCGAGGAGAGAGAGACGCGAGGAGAGAGGAGCAGAGAGAGACAGAGAGGAGCAGAGAGACGGAGACGCGAGGAGCAGAGAGAGACGGAGACGCGAGGAGAGAGAGACGCGAGGAGAGAGGAGCAGAGAGAGACAGAGAGGAGCAGAGAGACGGAGACGCGAGGAGCAGAGAGAGACGGAGACGCGAGGAGAGAGAGACGCGAGGAACATAAACAATAATTTAAACAAGTTGCAGAACTCTTGAGCAGTGTTTGAATCGGTGTTTTTCGGAAAAGCACTACTTTGCCGGTATCTGTCAATGTTCAACATAAAACACAGATTAACAAACTCCTCCCCCGCAGCCGGACTAACCTCGTAAGTCCAGTGGTGGTCTCCCAGTCTATATTAATTCTTTCTTTGTTTGAAAGTCCAATTGAGAAAAAAAATCTTCATTCAAATCATCCATTTTCCAGCAAAAGAAATAGGATTTTGGGCTGATTGTTAGCAACTCTGGTATGAACTTTATGCTCACTATCACCCCTAGCGGTGAGGCACAGATACCGCCTGCCTCACGCCAAGCTTTTTCCTTGTGTGTTCATCTACGATCAAAAGACTTAAACTAAATATAAATTGTACACACATACGTGCAATACACTACTAAACACTAAGAGGAGTTTAAAAAATGTTTTTAAAGCAGGATATTTGAAACAAACGGTGATATATCAACTGCACGAGCTGAGTGCACTCAGACACACACACACACACTGTGAGGGAGCGGTCTGGGGTGAGGCACGCAGGAGCGCTGCCTCACCTCGTCTCTTTGAATAGGAATAACGGGATTTCGGCGATTTTGACTTCAGAAATGATCAAAACTGATGGGAACCGTGCCGAATATACATTAAAAGCATAGGACAGTGGATATAAATTATATATTTAAACTAAAATAATTATTAGTTTCCAATAATGGCAGGTGAGGCTCTGCCTCCCCTGCCTCCCCTGACTGCACGTCCCTGGCTGCTAGCCAAGATTTGGCGCTGAACCAGGTCCTGGACTGCTGACTAATGGTAATATTTGGCTGATCAGGTCCAAGCTCTTTAACCTCAACCTTCTCCTGGTATGATCTTCTCTCAAACGGTATTGTTTTGAGTGATCTAACTGAATTATTCTTTTTCTCGTTCTCCATTTTGCGTCTCTTTATGTTCGTCTCAAACTCCCACAGCTTGACCTGTTAATCACTGTAAACGGACGTCACAGACAGTGACAGTACAGGTCGCGGGCGATCCCGCCCCCTCAGGGCGTACTTCTCCTGCGCCCCCAAATCGTCTTATCTCTTGCATTGAAGAGGAGCTACTGCGCATGTACAACTTTTAACGAGAGTCCATAGACGGCTCAGGGCGCAATCTTTTGCGCCCTGAGGCGGAAATACGTCCTCAGTCCGACACAGACAACGCTGATGAGCTTAATCAATCCAACTCAGCATAAACTATAAAGTATTTCTTCCACATCTGAAATAAAACACACATAAATTTCAAAATATTTTAATGTTATTATTTTTTTAACGTTTTATTCAAGGTAACATGGCAAGTTGTGAGTGGTGGGGCGGCGCCCTAGCGCCCTCTATTGGCCGGCCGCCACTGATAAAGCGGCTATCCGCTTTTAATGTGCGGACCGCTTTACCGCTGACTCCGAAAAGCCGGACCTCTTTACCACGGGGCCACACGGAGGACGTAAACTGTGGCTGACTGTGGACTATTATGACGCGGACTCCTGTCACTAATAATGTCTGTGTCTGCTTCACTGGACACCTGCGTGTCTTCCTCCTCTGAATCTGAGTGAGCCAGTACCAAATACTTCTCTGATCTCTGGAGACCTCTGGCTCTGCTCTGGCTCCGCTCAGAACTACGGCTCCTGCTTCGCGTCGCTGCGCCGCAGGTGTTTTACAAACTCATTTTACTCTAATACTTTGAATATAACCATTCCCACAAAGGCCGCTCATATTAAAAGGCACACATGTCCACTAACTCCTCGTGAAAAATATTAACAAAAATTACTGCAATAAACGTGTGATTTTTTTTTTCTGGGCTGCTCTGGCCCTGTGTTTCTCTGGCCCTGTGCTGCTCTGGCCCTGTGCTGCTCTGGCCCTGTGCTGCTCTGGCCCTGTGCTGCTCTGGCCCTGTGCTGCTCTGGCCCTGTGCTGCTCTGGCCCTGTGCTGCTCTGGCCCTGTGCTGCTCTGGCCCTGTGCTGCTCTGGCCCTGTGCTGCTCTGGCCCTGTAATAATGCATCGGTTTTATATAGCGCTTTTTTTGACACTCAAAGACGCTTTACATGTCATTATTCATTCACTCCATACACGGTGATGATAAACTACTATTGTAGCCACAGTTGCCCTGGGGCACACTGACAGAAGCGAGGCAACCAGTCTGTGCCATCGGCCCCTCCGACCACCACCAACCATTTACACACACACTGGACTCATTCTAGGCAATGTGGGTAAAGTGTCTTGCCTAAGGCACTTTACAGCTGCAGCCGCCCCACTGTGGCATCAGGTGTTCCCAGAGGTTAAGTGTCTTGCCAAGGACACAACGACAGCAGTCAGTGGGAGTCGATGATGAAAATCTTTAGGTGGGCTCAAAGCCCAATGCTCTACCAACTGAGCTACTGTTGCCCTGTACTCTCTGGCCCTGCACTGCACTGGCCCTGTATCCGTGGAATGGTCCTGAATCTCTTCCAAAATGTTATTACTTGTTCATTTTCTTAAAATGTACTGAATATTAATATACTGAATCTGTCCATGAACAGTTATAGCACAAACAAACAAATAAACTTTCTCAAATACTGATGTCCAGCATATCTTTGAAGGAATTGTGATATTATCCATGTTTATGCTAAAAGACCTGAATCATTATCATTCCTTTATAAAGCCCCAATGCGTAACTTTTCAGCAAAAACAAAAATCAAAAACACTGATATAATAGCATGTTTTGTTTAATAGTTTTTTTTTGTTTATACTGACAAAACTTAACTGACAGGATGATAGAAGTTTGCATCTCAACAAACTTCTATCATCTATATTTCTACACACAATTGTTCATCTTTTTTTGTTTAACTGCATAATTCAAACCAAATGCATCTATCCATCGCCAAATCTAAAGTTGTTTGCGTACAGCTCAAAGCAGAAGCAGTGTGAGACAGCTGGAGTGCACGGGATGACAGTGTGGGGGTGGGGTCCATCACCTCCCCCCACACAGCCAACGGGAAGCAGGCCAGGGTCTAATCGATACCAGTGACTCTCTTTAGCCACTGAGCTAACACACTTATCCTGCTATCAGCGCTCTCCAAACACAATCACGAGCAGCACCGGCTCGCACGCTCTTCTCTGGACTTTGACTTCACCCCCAAACAATGTCTGCGTCCGTGATTTTACAACTGGACTTTTGATTCCAAATTTACAGGACTTGAGATGCTGAACTAACACAATTCCTCTGCAAGCTTTCTTAACCCTTGTTCACTATTTGAAGAAAACAATACTTTTCAGAGATGTCGAAGCACTAACAACGAGGTAGATTCCAGTTCCAGACTTAGATTTAGTGCCTCAAATGTGATCAGCCAAATGGTTGAGCAAACCATTAAAAAGGTTAATCCTTGTGGTGTTGCAAAATCGTGTATACACAAAACAAGTCAAGAGCAGCAAAAGTCATTTCCCGATGGATCCCGCAGCTTTTGATGTATTTCAAGAGCAGTAGCATTTTATTTCTCATTCCAAGTGAGAATTTGCTCATTTTTGTCAGAGCCTGTATCTGATTTTCGATATGACAAACAGGTAATAATTTGCTAATGTGGGTAGCTTCTGTTAGCTTACCGTGATGACTGTACTCTGGGCTCGGACACTTGTGAAAAGCGGTGAGAAAAACAGATAGCACTAAATCCATTTTTAAAAATGTATGGTTTTTTGACAATTCTGTGAGTAAAAATTTGGAATGGGGTTTTAACAAAAAAGTGACAAGTCCAACTGTTGTACAAGAAATTAATTCACCAAAGGAAACTGAAAGACAAAGTTATATTAACCCACATACACGCCTGAATGAAAACTGCTATAGCCAGACAAAAACACCCATGGCAAAAAATAGGAATACAAAATACCATTATATCAGCCTTGCCTATAGTGAACATATTTTGAAGCACTTTTTAAACTTGTGGAATGAAAATGGTGCAATTCCACCCCTCCTTAAACCTAACCTCATCCCAAAAGATTAGATCCTCGCTCGGCCCTGGTGCACAGCCCAGTCTCCTGCAGTCTGTAAACTCATTCACAGCATGGGCCGTAATTGCCATTCAGCACATTAAAATTTAAGTGTGCGGCGGGTTGAGAAGACAGGAGTTTGTTAAACACAAACTTGATGACCTCGAGCCCAAAACTACAAGGTTCCCCCTGTCAGACCGTCATTGCACGGGACAGGAAAAAACATCAACAGATGATGAAAAGCCTATCAAAGCCAGCTGCTAAAGGTAATCTGATGTCTGAAAACGTGCCAAAGTTCTGTAGCAGTCAGTATCCATCCAAGCAAGCTGCTTCTTATCATTATGGCCCCGTCTGTAGTAGTAGCATCTCACAGACAGATAAGAGGACATAATGTTCTGTGGCATACTGTGTGACAGCAGCTAATATTCCAGCTAATGGAGCAATAAAGGAGAGGGCAAGATGTCTGAAACAGACATGTAGTGTTGCCCTGTTATTCAGAGCCATTCATTAGATGTTTATTACTGTGGCATGTGTGTCAAGAAGGCAGGGGAATGCCAACTTCCCTCTTGTGCTGTGAAGAAACAATCTATGGGCACAGTGCGAACAAGCAACAGTGTGGAAGTACTTTGTCTTCTATGGGTTGACTTGTAAAACACAGCAGAGCAGCGCAGGACAATCCAAAAGCCTGAAATGTGAGGCTAAAAGCCTGTCTGTTGGTAGATGTTGAGAGAGGGCAGCAGCAAGAATCCACAAGTGTGGTAAGAGCAGACAGGCCGACTCACCTGTAGCCTCTTCATCCTCCTCCCTCAGCACATTGTCCTCCGAGGGGCTGCGCTGGGCTCCTCTGGCGTCCTTCACTCGGACCACAGTGAAGTTGGTGGGCATGTTTCCACCATGTGCCGGCAGACCGCTCTTAAATCCTCTGCTCTGTCTGCTTATGCTCCTCGCACTCTTTGTCTGAACAGACAAGCACTGTACTCTAGTCTAGTCTACGTTGGACTTGAGGAGGGTTTTGCTCCTACCGCTTTGGAGACGGCTGTGTGCCCATGTGACCTCCCCCCTCTCCCCTCCCCACACTTCTCCAAATAAGGAAGAGCAGAGGACCCGCCCTTTAGGGGCAGTACACAAACATACACAATGAGGAAAACATGACACATGTGTCCGCTTCCACTCTGCCTGTATGAGAGGAGGATCTTTGGGAGGTTCAACTCCAGGGCACACAAGATGAAAAGCTCACTCTGGGATCATCCTTTAGGACAAACATTGTCATTGCTGTTGCCTTTGCTGTTCAGTTGCAGTTTTAAGTGTTTCAACTTCTGAAGTATTCACATCAACATAAGCATCAGAATACTTTGAAGTTAAGTTATAAGCTACATTTAAAGTCAGAGATGGCATCCATCTGATTCATTTCATTCCCATGATTCCAGGAAATAAAAAGTGTAAAAACATTTCCCCTGAACATTTGCCACAGATAGATGCCAGCGGGCGAGATTATGGATAAAGGAAACAAGTAGAAGGACTGCAAATCAAGGAGCACGGCCACCTCTGATAGAGACTTAAGTGTAAAAGGAATCGAGAACAATATGATGTTTCAGAAATTCACACCTAAAACTTGGAAGACTTTATTGCAACATTTGCAGGTACCGTCTGGAGCAGGCGGGCTCAGGGTAGATTCTGTGGAAGCACTGTCACCGTTACCACACAGTTGACAGTTGTATGCACGAGTGGTGAAAGCGTGATGTCCGCTCTCACAGGAGAGCTGCACTTTTGCACAATCACTTCCTGAGCAGTGTTATTTGATCCTCAATGCTCAGTCTGTTCCAGGGAGCTAATTCCTGGACAAAGGCTTTTAAATATGCATTCGTCTCATTGTGTGGGGTTGTGCATTTAGATATTGCTTTACCTCAACAAAATGGATCATATTAAACATTAAGATAGTTTTAGGTTTGCTTAGCAGAAAGATCAGAGTTGAGAAAATAGGTTTTAGTCAGTGATGTAATAAAGCCACTGCTCGAATAAAGCTAAACTTTAAACTATTCTATCCTCGTCACATAACCCGGATTTTTTTCCCAAACACTGTTTTATTGTAAACAGTTTGCAGCAATCCAGACTTCCTCCTATTCATCACTACAATCAGTTTAAAACAACTTCAAAGCTTTTACAGACCAGAAAACAGTCAGAGTAGAGTAAACAACAACTGTGCAGAGAGAACTTCCCTTTTCAACTTTTCAACCATAAGAGCTACTGCTACACAACAGACTGGAGGAAGAAAGAAAGTAGCTTTGCTTATCTGCACGGAGCAACATCTTGTACAACTCTTAAAAGGTGTCTCTCTCTCCCTCTGGTCTCTCCCTCT
The DNA here is from genome assembly GCA_964034765.1 of Knipowitschia caucasica. NCBI lineage: Eukaryota > Metazoa > Chordata > Actinopteri > Gobiiformes > Gobiidae > Knipowitschia > Knipowitschia caucasica. The sequence continues at coordinate 37,850,141 of OZ035834.1, read as the reverse complement.
GGTTACTTCACATTCTAAGTTCTCAAATTATGTTTAGTTAGTAGTCATGTATTTCTTGACCTACTTTGATTATATGAACAGAGGACATCAACAGCATAATACATCATAATAAGTATATTTGTCCTGAGGTGTATACATGTATACATTTATTATGGCAGATAGCAAGACACTAGGGTTGAGTTTAAACGGAGACAATGTGGCAGTAAAACGGCACGGTGGCTGAGTGGATAGCACTCTCGCCTCTCAGCAAGAAGGTCCTGGGTTCGAATCCCGGTCGGACCAGGGCCTTTCTGAGTGGAGTTTGCATGTTCTCCCCGTGTCTGCGTAGGTTTCCTCCGGGTACTCCGGTTTCCCCTACCACTAAAAATATGTACAATAGGTCTGGCATGCGCCTCCTGTTCTGGCGACCCCACTCCCATCTCTGTGTGGAGTGAGAGACAAATGCCCAAACAAAAAAAAAAAAAATAACAATTGTAAACCGCTTTGAGACTCAGATCTGCAGTGAAAAGGCGGTATATAAATAAAGCTTACTTACTTACTTACTTACTTACTTACTTATAGTTGGATGTCGGTTACTACCAACCGTTTATACAAAGACTGTGTTTCAGGGGGGTGAAAACGTAAGTGTTCAGATCCAGCCTGCAGAGTGGGACAACTCAGAAACGCTGCACAGCGGGGAGCTCTTTCACACCCGCGAGAGGGGAAAGGTGTGAAATCCCCCTCTGCTCTGACCCCCGCCTCCGCGCTGCTCCCCGCACGTAAATTTGGACATGCGCAGTAGCGGAGAACCAACATCAACAACAATGGCGGCGGTCACACTAACTAGCTTCGTGGGCTTCCAGCGCTGCACAGAGGATAATTCTACACCTTCGTTCGTCCAAACGAGACCACGCAAAGCTCTAGGTTCAGTTTCCATTTTTACAGCTGCTGTTAAAAGGCAGAATCATGTTGGTACTTTCTGAGGGTCTGGCACAGAAAAGTGAGTACACTGCCGAGAGGGGGGCTGGGCACGGGGCTGGGGGTCGTGTGAGTGTTGTAAAGTTTCTCTGCCCACTACTGGCCGGGCGCTAGAACTACATAGTTTTTCAACCTCATGTGAACGCAGAGAAATTTGCATTAGGAGCCAGGTCGTTTCTGTTAATAGCCTGGAAACGTTTGCGCAGCTTCTCAGTATAAACAGGGCCTAGAAGAGTCAGATGAGGAGCTGTTGACGCTAAGTCCCACTTAACAACACTTCTGTTTTTACCACTTGATCACACTGTTCATGACACAGCCTCCATCTCCTCAGCTGACCGTGTCCAATCAAACACCATGACTCACATCCTGGGGCCACAAAGCCACACAGTAAAACAGACACTCGCGATGCCTGGATCCCCGGAGCCTCGCTTTAGCCCCCTGAAAATGTGCAAGAAAGTTTCCCGCTTCACATGATGTCATTGGCACGCCGGATCAATGCTCAGGGAGGAAGGGTGAGGGCTGCACGGAAGAGGAAAAGGGAGGGACGATTATGGAGACGCAGAGCAGGCCCTGAGCTCAACCAAAGACTGATGACCACCAGACCACACTGTAGGGCTCTCCCATCAAACCCAGTGAATCTGCTGTACTGTACTTTACAGTGAGGGGAAAGAAAGCTATTTACTCTGTTTTTTTATTATTTATGTTTATGTAATTGACAGGGACAATGTTACACCGTTACAGCATGAAAGATGCAACTGATGTGTTACATGCAGAGTGTGTAGCTAATGCTAGTTTTCAACTCTTGTCCCTGGTTGAGCTTTTCCCAACACATTTTACAGAATAAAAAAAGACAGATCTATAACACATATTTTTAAATCCGTAGCTCAGTTGGCAGAGCATTGGCCTTTTCTCCACCGACTCCCACTGATGTCTGCTGCCGGGTTGTCCTTGGCAAGACACCAGGAACACCAGATGCCACAACAGGGCGGCTGCGGCTGTGAAGTGCCAAACTGCCATTGTGTCCTTAGGCAAGACACTTTACCCCCATTGCCTAGAATGACTCTGGTGTGTGAATGGTTGGTGGTGGCCAGAGGAGCCGATGGCACATACTGGTTGCCTCGCTTCTGTCAGTGTGCCCCAGGGCAGCTGTGGCTACAGTAGTAGTTTATCACCACCATGTATGGAGTGAATGAATAATGACATGTGAAGCTTCTTTGAGTGTCCAAAAAAGTGCATTATTATTATTATATACAACAGTGATCTAGCATAGGGAATTTGTCTTTGTGATTCTAGTCTGTTGTATTTGAATAATTTAAGTGATGTGCTGGGAGCTCACCGTTCATGTGAGAAGCTATTCAGTTTTTGCACTACAGTTAATGTGCAGACCATAATGAATGTGACATTTGAGTTGAGCAGACGTATTTTCCTCAAATTTTGTAATGCCTTTGAATAAGATGAAGGACTTATTGCAGCATATTGCAGCGTTGAATCGCAATTCTTTCTGTATCACAATATGTTAAGAATCGTAATAGTAATTTCATAGAATTGTGGCCCAAATATTGCAATACTATACAGAATCATCCAATTTTACTTCATCCGACTTTACAATGTACTCCTCTGCAGCACCAACCATGTAGAACGTGGAGTACAAATGATCAGATTTTCATCAAAAGACATGCAATCGTGAGATTTCATTACACTCTAGAGCGATTGAATGTGTAAATGAGAAGGTGAAACAATTATGATAAAAGCTTTTCGTTTATCAAGTCACATTTAACTAGGAATCAAAAAATTGCTTCTTAGGCCCTATCCAGACAGAGACGAAAGGGTGAATTAGTTTTGAAACGGTAAAAAGATCTCTGTAAATGTATCTGTCCACTCTGGAGAAATTGATTTTAATTTCTTGTCAGATAGAATTATAATGTACAGACTATGCGTGTATCGGTTTCAAACGTATCCACTGGTGCCAGGTTTCAAAAGCGTGCATTTTATTAACCCCTGACCTCTTTCTGGTCGGTCTCTCGCGCTGGTCAATCTTGCCCTCTCTCTCTTCCTCTGTTCTCCCTCTCCCTTGGGTCTCTCTCTCTCTGGTCTCTCTCTCTCTCTCTCTCTCTCTGGTCTCTCTCTCTCTCTGGTCTCTCTCCCTCTCTGGTCTCTCTCCCTCTGGTCTCTCTCCCTCTGGTCTCTCTTCCTCTGGTCTCTCTTCCTCTGGTCTCTCTTCCTCTGGTCTCTCTTCCTCTGGTCTCTCTTCCTCTGGTCTCTCTTCCTCTGGCCTTTCTTCCTCTGGTCTCTCTTCCTCTGGTCTCTCTTCCTCTGGTCTCTCTTCCTCTGGTCTCTCTTCCTCTGGTCTCTCTTCCTCTGGTCTCTCTTCCTCTGGTCTCTCTCCCTCTGGTCTCTCTCCCTCTGGTCTCTCTCCCTCTGGTCTCTCTCTCTCTGGTCTCTCGCTGGTCTCTCTTGAGTGATCTTTTTTCCACTATCATAAACTGGATTGATAAAGTATCTTTACTTTTAGGCCTTAATTTTCCTGTGAACTTAGAACAATTAGTTCAGAAAATTCATGAAAACTAATTTAATATGAGATCAAAATGATGACCAATATGAGAACAAGCATGATGAGATCATACACAAGTTCACAGTATCATCCAGCCAACTTTAGCTCCGGTTTTTGAATGTGTCACAGTATTACTTTTGTCAATCAGCCAACTTCAGCTCAGTCATAGCTAATAGAAATGCCAAATCCATTAAGGCAAGGTTATTTGTATAGCACAGTGCATACACAAGGAAGCTCAAAGTGCTTAACAAAACAAGATAGAAACAATCCCACAAGACATACAAAGCATAAATAATTACAGTACATTAAAAAGAGTAAAGATAAAATCCCTCAGTTGTCTGGATTTGGACATTGTCAGAGAGTCTGTCTCACGTGTTCAGGACATTTTTTCTAGATTTTAGCTGTATGAATCTGAAATGCTGTGTCATTTTATAAAGTCTTACAATCCGGTTTATTGGCCCGTTGGCAAGCATGGTTAACCAAAGTGGCGTTTACTAAATGGTCGGATTATGTTTATACTGAGTCAGACAGTACACTGTACTGTATATAGTGTCCACAGAACAAACACACAAACCATGAAATGAGCTCTGACCAAATACAATCTGCAGTGATGTAACAGACGCTATCAGTCCAGACAGACCAGTGACCGGAGTGAGGGGACAGTAGTGCTTTTGTGACCCTCTATTCCACCAGTAAGAGCACAACAGACTCATTACTGGCCTAATTGTTACATAAGTGTGTTCCAGACCAGGCCAGTGGGGGACCAGCAGACAGCAGTGTGAGGGAGTGCACTTTAGTTTCCAATGCACGTTTCCAGTTTGCAATTAGCAGCGGCCTATTTCAAGCTTTTTGGGAAGAGTGGTCAACTTAACATCCAGCGGTGACAGTTAATGTGACATGTTTCTGTTCATTATCACATTAATGCAATGAAACGCCTCCAAAGCAAATGACTGTAAAAGGAAACGGTGATGACAGTTTTCCAATCAAACACAAAGCTGTCAAACTCACAAACGTCATAGTTGAAAAGGGTCAAAGTGTCAAAACCAACTTCTTAGATTCATTTTAAAACAGTTTCATTCAATAAGAATGGTGGCTGAGTGGTTAGCAGTTCGAGAGAGTTAAATAATAACAATGCATCAGTTTTCTACAATGCATTTTTCACACTCAAGACGTTTCACAGTATTAGTCATTCCCTCCATACACAGTGATGATTAACTACTACTGCAGCCACCGCTGCCCTGGGGCAAACTGACAGATGTGTCCCCAGAGGTCTCCCATCCCACTACTAACCAGGCCCTGCCCTATTTAGCTTCATGAACAACAGCTCAAATACAGAATTCAACCTCAAACAGCTCCGACTCTCCCCCATTTAGTCTTCAGGGCTTTAAGTAAGACTTAAGACTTCCAACCTTTGTCAGCATTTACTCTTACCAGCAAATTTTATTCAAAATGTATGCAATATCCATCTTGCATTTTGTAAACTTGTCATAGTGTCATCCAGCCAACTACAGCTACACCAATAAAGGGTTGTAAAGCTCAGAACCTCTGGAATCCAGTCGTTGACCTTTGCTGTATGGTTTAACATTTTGGCAAGCTATCTTACCAAAAACTTCTATAAAACCGACAGAACCCTACTAAATGTTGTGCTGCCATTTTGTGCAGTTGGATCAGGAAACACCACTTGTTTTTCAGGACTGCATTTCTTGCCCAGAATAGGTTTATTGATTATTCCGTCAGGAACACTGGAGAGCACCTGATACTCAAGTACAGTCCAAGGACAACCCAACGACACAAACTGCTTTGTCACTCTATGGTTTTGTGTTTAATCAATTAATTTCCTCATTCACATTTCTCAGTTCCCATAATTCCAGACTAGTGCGCCGCTAACTTGACACCAATGCATTTCAAAGCCTCAAATAAGTCAGGGCTAAAGTGACAGTCTGGCGCCCTCCTGTGTTCAGAATGAGGCTGAGCACATGAATTTGATTTGGGTCTGTGGTCTCAGCCAGAATCCGCACAGATATACATATAGCCTGCATATGTATGTTCAATTATATTTCTAAATGTTCCTTGGTATAATTATAAGAATAAAATAATTATACATTGAGTAGCCAGAGTGTGACACATATATTGAATGTTTTGAGGGTAGTAAAGTTGATGTTTTGTTGAATGATTAAGTTCAATTCGAATCAATACATTTTTTTATAGCCCTAAATCTCAACAGCAGCCATCTCAGACTTTACTACGTAGCCATTTCACAGACGTACACAGAGAATCAAACAGTTCAAACACAAAATACCCAATAATAACCATGGATTCATTGGTCCATGGGTCCTGAATCACCTCCTGTATGTGGGAGTTAAGGTCTTAGAATTTACAACTCAAAAAAAAAAAAAAACATTTAAAAGAAAATGGGCCATGCATTTTCTGTTATTTTCTTTTTATATTGTAAAAGGTAAATTAGAGTATGTACTGAATGGGTTTTCTGGTGGTAGCAATGAAGAAAAATAAATTAGAGGAAAAAGATTATGGAGGAAAAACCCAAACATGTGTACAGTATATGCATGCATTTCATACATACTCGATCCATAGGGCAAATGTTACATTGACTCTTTCTTTCAGCTGTATCAGGCATGTCCACAGTGAGGGGCTGTTTACACGGAGACACTGGGAAAGAAAAAATTGTAGAGTTGGGTATCGGATTGGCACACAGCGACAGTGTTTCGGGGGAAATACGTGAAAAAAAACGTGAAAAAAGATGTGAATTCTCTACCAGCTATGACCTCTACCTCCCACACGTACATTTGGACATGCGCAGTAACCGAGAACCAATGTCAACCACAATGGCGGTCGACTTGCTTCTAGCGCTGGGGGAGGACAATTCTACTCCTTTGTTCGTCCAAATTAAACCACGCAAAGCTGTAGTTTCAGTTTCCATTTTCGCAGCTGCTGAGGATGTGGTTGAGGAAGTGGTTTTACTGGTGGGGGTTTGTGCGTGTCGTGTTGTGTTGTAAAGTTCCACTGCCCCCGACAGGGCGGGCACTAGAACTACATCGTTTTCTGTCATCGTGTATACGTCAATGCTACATTACACTTATAATAATATAGTATGAGTCCCTGTTTTGTCATTTAGGGCAGAGGTATCCAAACATTTTAATAAGAGGGCTACTTTAGTTCACAAAACTTCTCTAGGGGCTGACAACACAGATTTAAAACATGATATGATATGGTCATAGTTTACCAGGCACAACTATCTCACCAAAGCTACAAGAACGCCATACAGTGAAGAATAAGTATTTGAACACCCTGCTATTTTGAAAGTTCTCTCACTTAGAAATCATGGAGGGGTCTGAAATTTCCATGGTAGGTGCATGCCCACTTTATGAGAAAAAACCTAAAAAGAAAAAATTTTAATTTAAGAAAAAAGTAATTTATTCCTGTGATACAGCTGAAAATAAGTATTTGAAAACACCTGTCTATCAGCTAGAATTCTGACCCTCAGAGACCTGATAGTCCTCCTCCACTCCACTGTATTATCCTGAATCAGATGCACCTGTGTGAGGCCGTTAGCTGCATCAAGACGCCTGTCCACCCGATACAATCAGTAAGACACAAACATTCAGCATGGCTAAGAGCAAAGAGCTGTCCAAAGACACCAGAGACATAATTTAACAACTCCACAAGGCTGGAAAGGGCTACGGAGAAATTGCCAAGCAGCTTGGTGAAAAAAGGTCCACTGTTGGAGCAATCATTAGAAAATGGAAGAAGCTAAACATGACGGTCAATCTCAATCGGAGTGAAGCCCCATGCAAGTTATCACCTAGTGGGGTCTCAATGATGCTAAAAAAGGTGAGGAATCAGCCCAGGACTGCACGGCAGGACATGGTCAATGACCTGAAAAGAGTTAGGACCACTGTTTCCATGGACACTGTTGGGAATCCACTAAGACGTCATAGTTTGAGATCATACATGGCACGGAAGGTTCCCCTGCTTAAACCAGCACACGTCAAGGCCCGTCTTAAGTTTGCCAAATGACCATTTAGATGGTCCAGAGGAGTCATCGGAGAAAGTTTTGTGGTCAGATGAGACCAGTTCCACTATGCGTGTTTGGAGGAAGACGAATGATGCGTACCATCCCTTCTGTGAAGCATGGGGGTGGTAGCATCATGCTTTGGGTGTTTTTCTGCTGTATTAAGGAGAGGATGACTGCAGCCATGTATTGTGAGATTTTGGCCAAAATCTTTCTTCCCTCAGTCAGACCATTGAAGATGAGTTGTGGCTGGATATTCCAACATGACGATGACCCAAAGCACACAGCCAGGAAAACCAAAGAGTGGCTTTGTGAGAAGCATATAAAGTTTCTGGAGTGGCCTAGCCAGTCTCCAGACCTAAATCCAATTGAAAATCTTTGGAGGAAGCTGAAAGTCCATGTTACTCAGCGACAGCCCAGAAACCTGACTGATTTAGAGAAGATCTGTGTGGAGGAGTGGGCCAAAATCCCTCTCTGCAGTCTTTTCTTTTTAGGTTATCTCTCACACAGTGGACATGCACCTACAGTACCATGGTAATTTCAGACCCCTCCATGATTTCTAAGTGTGAAAACTTGCATAATAGCAGGGTGTTCAAATACTTATTTTCTTCACTGTATATGGATTTTGATGACACAAATACATCATGTCAGTCATCAAAAACATGTCATGTCAGTCTACACTAAAGTAAACAACTGCATTCTAGAGGTAGAACATGTACATATGTTGGCAGAGCTCAAGTTGGTTGGATGACACTGTGAACTTAATAGTATTGAAGATATTGTTAATAGCTGCTTATTAATAATAACATCCGAGACCATCTACAATGTCTGCACAGCCAATTAAACATGTGGTCGGATGAGAGTGACTGGTCTGGAGTTTACAAGGCTGACGTGAACAAAGACTATGAAAGCTTTCTAAAAATAGACACAATTCTTTATAACAAATGTTGACCTTTAAGAATGCAGAGAACATAGACAATGGGAATCCATGGTTTACACCTGGGATCATTAAATCAATAGAAAAAACACAAGAAAGTGAAACTTACAAGAAATCAAAATAAATGTGGTGGTGGGTGACAACGGTTAAATGTCTTTTAACATGGGACAGGATACATTTGTTTTTGTTACGTCTGTCTCCATTTGATGAATTTTCCTTATATATTCACTAAACTTATGTATGCAGACACGCAAAAACATACATATACACACACTTGCAATATGTGGGTGCAGCAGCTCGGGTAGAAAATTGTAATAAATGTAACTGCCTGTGTATGGTTCAAAAGCAGTTAAAGTGATAGTCTGTAACTCTAAATTAATTACAAATTTTAGGATATGTGCTAAATTGACCTCCTGGCCTTAAATGTTGATATAAAATAAGTCATTTTATTAACTCTAATATTACAGGCAAGTCCCGCCTTCCCTGCTCTTAGCTATAGTTCAGAATCCACGGTGCCGTCGAGGTTAACCAATCGAGTCATGCCAAGGGCTGTCAATCATCGGCGCTGATGCTCGCAGCTGCTCATGCTCAGTTGTTTGTTTTCACAGAGCCTCCGAATCAAGCCTCTATTAGGCTCTGGAACAACATGAAAACTGAACAAAGAATTCTGAACATCCGTGCTGAGGTACTTATATATATATACTGAACCTATATCCATAATCAGATCCTCTGCAGATGTGTCCTAAAATGTGCAATTCATAATAATAGCACTTCCTGGTTTGCCACGATCGCTTTTTTTGTGCATAAAAACATTATTTTTTTCATTAAAATGTTCACAAATAATTCTGAAAACCTCCGTGCATGTGTATTAATAATGTATATGTATAATGTGTTCTCTGATTAACATTTCAAAGTGTTACGGAAACGTAGGTGTAGACCAATCAGAAAGGAAGGGGGAGGGAGCCTGCGTCGTTTTTTTCAAATCAAGTACCTCTCTGTCTCTCTGACAAACTCCAGACAATCACTTTAAACAAATTATTTAAAAGAGGTCTTACGAGATTGATACCTGTAATATTCTGTAATATTTAGATAAAACATACAGGATAGCCCAACAAAGTGATGTCATTCCTTTTTAAGCAGTACTTTCTCAGGTGAACTGGTGTGAAAAGAATAGGACAAATACAGACTAACCTGCTTCTTCCATTTGAAAGCATGTTCAAGCCAGAATCAAGCCTGAAAATATGACTCTGTCGCCCCTATTATTAAATGAATGGACCCACTCTTGGAGAAATTACCAAATAACTAGAACTGCATTCAGAAAGCAAAGAGGCCAATGGGATCTTCCTACAGTCACATTGGCCCTCATTTATGAAACTGAAGCATTTTTCAATCTGGACGTGAGCGTACGGTACGTACAAAATATACGCCAAGTCAGGAGGTGGTGTAAATGTGTACGCTCATGTCAACCTTCATCACAACACGCCAAAACACGCATGAAATTAAAGATTTGGACAACAATTACCATATTCACACTGACAAAATATGAATCTGTGTTTGCATTGAGCATCATGTTTCGAAATTTGAATTTGTGCATCAGAAAAACTAATTGAACACGCAAATTTTGAATGAATCACAGCTCATGCTGAGGACCCTCTTCTGTTTCTTCGTTTTTAAACCTGACTTGTGTGTGTATTGTTTTGATCTGTATGTTTTTTTTGAATGTGAAGCGCTTTGTGATCCTGGACTGTGAAAGGCTCTGTACAAATACACTTCACTCACTTAATAACTTACGCAACACGGATGTGTGGCCCATCTATTGCTTTGTAAATCTGTGGCAGTCCCTGCGCTGCGTAATTACGCATGACTACCCGTTTTTCCTCATTCACATCTGGCAAAGCAATGTATTTTTTAATTAGATTTGTGTAAGCCTCACACAGACACACACCCCATAAACGCACCGATGGACTATGGTATTGCTCACTCCAAATGTCTCACTGCCCTGTACACATGTAGCACTTTAGAGACAAGATGGCAACGCGCGTATCTCTTGGGCAGTGCGCAGCGGGTGTCATGAGCGGTCGCGCCGTATAACTCCTCAAATGTAGTGCTTGTCATTCAGAAGTTTTGGATCCAGAGTTTCCCTGTGAAATCCTGGACCACAACTTCACAAAAGCTTCTCATCCTCTCTGAAGTGTACAGCGCTTCACTGCATTCTCAAGATGCTGCAGACGCTTCATTCAGTTAACGGTGAGAGCCACCGCTGAGACTATCAATATTTATGAATTCATTCATTCATTCTTTATTTATTTACTTCTACAATTCAAGAAAGAATTTTGTAATATATAAAAAAAGTTTGGCAAATTTGTTCAAAGGAAACGCAGCTGAATATAGCGTATACTTATTTTTACATAAACATGAACAAACAAACGTGCCACAGGCCTTTTGAGGCTTCCAAACAGTCTTTTTGGCCGACTTCCTGCTAACCTGTGGTAAAAACGGGGCGTGAAACAGGAGATTGCTGCATAATTCTAGCCGTAACTTTCATAAATACGTTTGTATTCAGCCGCAACATTTATGAACACCCGCAGCTGCATACGCTCAGATCTGGGCGGATCACACACAACGTTATGTAACGTTATGTTACATAACATAACACAACTGAATTCCAACGTTGGATCTTGCATATTTTGAATCCACAACTAAAATGAACACCTTTTTCTGCGCAAGTTTCATAAATGAGGGCCATTCTATCTACACACCACATCTCAGCTTTATCTATCCAATAGTTTTGTGTCTACACACTTGTTTTTATTGTCTTGAGTTGAGGAAAATGTGGATTGAATTGTGTGACTCTCTACGACAAACAAGAAAATGTTTGCATTTCTTTGTCTCATAAAAAAATAAATACATACATTTTTCACCTGAAATAGATATATTGTTGTTCAGGGAGTCAAATTATGGATAAAAATAAAGAAAAAATAAAGGCATTTTTCAAAAAAACGCTCAAGCAGGAACCAAATGGGTTTCCATGGCAACCCATGATACACTATTTAAAAGCGATCGGGCAGACAAACGCAACAACAACTGATGAACCCGTCAATCACCTCGACATCCTGTATTCCTCATCTTGCCCAGTTAGGACTCGGGCCTAAATATTACAGCTATAAGGCTATGAAATTAATTCATTTGCAGCAATGGTTGCTGTAAAAGTAGATCTTGGCTTGATAAAGTTTGGGCACCCTGATGTTAGGGCTGGGCGGTATAAACGGTATAAGCGGTAGACGGTATAAATTTGGCCCACGGTAGAGATTTTTGTTATACCGGCATATTGCGATAGGTCATTATGTCATTAAATTGCGCAGGCTCTGACGCCAGCAGAGAGCATCAAAACAAACCGGCATTCAGCAGCATTAGCCTAGCACTATTAGCCTAGCAGACACCACTGGAAACAACGAACAACAGCACGGCATTCACACCGTGTTTCTGTCTCTGTATTGTTGTCACAGCGGCCCCAGCAGAGGTAAATACACACACAGTAATCACAGTTTAAGAGTCTACCTTTTGGCCAATCAGTGTCAAAGGGGCGTAAGCTCGAAGCGCCAGCGTGTGCCGTGTCCGCAGCATCATCACAGCAGAAGTTTGGGAAAGTTAGCGTCAGATTCGGACCTCCGCGGTCAATATCTCACGAAAGCTACTTTGTTAAACAAAATTATTTGTGCCAAAATGACCATTTACATCAATTGTTCAAATCCAATGCCCTGTTTTAATGAACATAAAATCCATTGAATCATCCAGTTCACTGCAAGCGCAGAGAAAAGCGCTTAGGGAGCGTCAACAAATGGCAAGACCAGCTTTGTAAACGAACAGCTTTTACTGAAGTCATGCACCTGCACAAAACTCTCAGACACTATAAATAATGACCATGTCAAACTCCTACAGACTTTGATTTCAACATTTGTGAGTTTTTTATATTTTAAATGAATGCATATGTTTTTCTTTTTTAAAATTGCTTTTACAGTGAATGGTATTTACTGTAACATACATAAATAATGTATGTTATTTGTCTCTTTATTCGTCTCACAACTGATTTTCTAACTCAAAAAATATATATATTAGATTCTAATATATAAATAATTAACAATCTTGACTATTTTATGCAAGAACCTGCTAGACCTATATTGAAATTCACACACCAAATTATACCGCGATATATACCGTCTACCGTCTATGACCCAAATTATACCGCGATATGAATTTTAGGCCATATCGCCCACCCCTACCTGATGTAGAGTCACACAGCCACAAACCAAGAGCGCGTAAAGCAGTTATGATCCAGACTGGGTGACTGTGTTCCAGTAGACAGGGTTATTTACAGCCCAGTGCGTGCTGTCAGCAGCGCTCCAGAGATAAATATACAACCAAGGTGACATCCAAGCATTGTGTTCATGAGCCTGCACACTTTCTCTGCTTCTCTGGTTCACAGGACTCAAAGGGAGCCCAACATTATAGTAGGAGTCCTACTCACATCATGTTTTTGTAACTTACTGAGAATTCTAGTGTTCAGTGGTTTAAAGGGCAGTCAAGTCTGTTGTTGTTTGTGAATAACTGTAATGCTGCCTGCAACTGCAGTCCACTCCTGACTAGAACCAGGAAGTACCGTCACATTAGTCCTGGTCTCAGGTCTCTGGCTTCCTGTGGCTCAGAAATTAGACTTTAAAGCAGCTCTGTTTGTTACAAGTCTCTCCATGAACTCGCACCAAAGTACATCTGTGACATGTTAGAACCATAAGAACCAACTCAGACTCTGAGGAGCACAGGGACTGCTCCTGCTGATGCCAAAAATCAGGACTAAACATGGAGAGGCAGCGTTTCAGATTCAAGCAAAAAAATCTAATCTAAAATGTGATACTGTCTTCTTCACTGACAATGTTCAAATCCAGGTTGAAAACCATTCTTTTTAGCTTCAACAACTGAAGAATAGTATCTTCCCTCTTCTTAGTGCACAGTGATTATTTTTAATTAAATGGCTTATGTAGTTGTTTCTTTCTTGTTTTGTTAAGCTCCTTGTGTATGAACTGTACTATACAACTATAGATTAAGATATCCTTTATTTGTCCCACAGTGGGGAAATTTCAGTGTTGCATCACAAGTAGGAAAGAGGAGCAACCAGCACAAGATTATGGAGGACCAAAAATGACTAAAGTATAAATAAATAAATACATAAATAAATACAGGAATATATTAATAAATACATTCATTTTGGACAATAAAAACGAAATATTTACATTTACATATTTAAATATTTACATAGATATGCTAAATATTACTCTGAAATCAAATATACTTTTATTTACGTTATTTATCAATATCTACATTTTTTCCTTTATTTATTTATCCATTTATTGCATATATTTATTTATGTATTTCTACATTTCTTCATTTATTTATTTATGTATTTCTGTGTCGCTACATTTCTTCATTTATTTATTTATGTATTTCTACATTTCTTCATTTATTTATTTATGTATTTCTACATTTCTTCATTTATTTATTTATGTATTTCTGTGTTGCCGTATGCTAATTAGGCGGGCGGTGCTGAACTCAATCAATAGCAGGATTGGTGGGCAGTAGGTCAGCCAGGGCAACCAGACAGAAGCAATCTATAGCTATCAAAATTACTCCAAGATCGTTGCTAACTGTTCAGTTTTAGTATGAGTTTTAGTGATGACTTCAAGCGGAAGCGGTACATCGCTGGCGGACCTGTTGCGTGATGTGGCCAACCGGCTTGAAAACAGTAAGTCTGTTTGTGTTATGTGTCAGATAGATGAATGAATTTCTCCGTTAAACTAAAATTACAGTTTAACTTAATAGAAAGCTGGCATATCTGCTAAATCCATTGCATTTGTGTGCAGCGCAGACCGCTAGCATAGCGCCAATTTCTCCTCAGCCCTCACACACTATGACCCCAAGACACCCTGTTGATGGTAGGTTTTGGAAATTGGCCTTGTGTTTATTGCACTCGTACATTATAATTTGTAGATGTTTCATGTATTTCATAACGCTACTTGTCACTTTATTCTAGCCGAGGTTTCACAACTGTTTGGACCATATCAACAAGGAGGGAGAAGATTGTCAAGTCGCAGATCCCTGGTTGTGCCCGGACCCGGACACCTCAGTTCTTACACACATATCTACTGTTGTCTCGACAATAAAAATATGGATCTAGTGCCCCCTCGACATGTCAAAGAATCTAATAGTCTTTCCAGCCGAAAGAGTAGATAGTCCTCAGGTGCATTATGCTCAACATCATTAACATCATTTGCTAATGCTCTTAATTGATGAGCAATGGCTCCTAAAAAACGTACATTCGAAACTGCCATCATACCACACAAAAGTGCACAGAGGATCTCTAGCTAGCTAACAGAGTACCGTAATGTGAGGCAGGAATGATCGAGACCAGAGTTCACGCAATCCTAACCAATCCTGTTCTAGATTGAGTTCAGCACCGCCCACCTAATTAGCATACAGGAACACAAAAATATATAAATAAATAAATGAAGAAATGTAGAAATACACAAATAAATAAATGAAGAAATGTAGCGACACAGAAATACATAAATAAATAAATGAAGAAATGTAGCGACACAGAAATACATAAATAAATAAATGAAGAAATGTAGAAATACATAAATAAATATATGCAATAAATGGATAAATAAATAAAGGAAAAAATGTAGATATTGATAAATAACCTAAATAAAAGTATATTTATTTGATTTCAGAGTAATATTTAGCATATCAATGTAAATATTTAGTTTTTATTGTCCAAATGAATGTATTTATTAATATATTCCTGTATTTATTTATTTATTTATATATTTATACTTTAGTCATTTTTGGTCCTCCATACAAGATAAGTGAACAATAGCTATACTAATTAAAATAAAACAAAATCTCTAACTCTAGCATCAATAACAAGTGTAAAATCTCAATCTTGAAAGTATTAATAATAAAAAGTGAAGAAGTTTTACTTGCCTTTCCCAAACTTGCCTTGCCTTACTTTGATTGCTGCAGTGATCAATCTCATTCACAAGAACCATCAAGGCTTAGTTTAAAGAGCAACTAAACACCTGTGCCCAGCCTGACTCCGCCCACATGAACGTTTGAAAATTTAGCAGGAACTTTCCCCACAGGGCCATTTACAGGAACTTTTACAGGCCCCAATGAAGTCCCTCCTCCATGGTAGGTACTCCGTTGGGCCCTGGTGGGACTTGAGGTTAACCCGGCGCCGATTGGCTAAAGCTAGCGTAGGCTCAGACGCCAGCAGAAAGCACCAAAACAACCGGCATTCAGCAGCATTAGCCTAGCAGCATTAGCCTAGCAGCATTAGCCTAGCAGCATTAGCCTAGCAGCATTAGCCTAGCAGCATTAGCCTAGCAGCATTAGCCTAGCAGACACCACTGGACACAGCAAACAGCAGCACGGCATTGATTGAGGCATCGCAGCGAAATGAAAAGGTAAATAAAGACATATCAGATTCACCTCAAAGCACTGGGGATTCATCACACTCCAAAACAAGCCGTGAAAAGTTTTTAAAAACTGAAGCAGAATTATAAACAAACCCATGGAGATAAGGACACTGAGAGGACTGAGGGCGAGGAAGGTTCCTATAAAAGTTCCACCCCGCTCCTTTTACCAGAAACTTCTGCGGTGGAAACGCGGCTTCATTTGCTCTAAAATGTCAAAACGATGACCAGGACATGTAGCGAGCACGATAAGAAACACATTTATGCAGTTTAAAAAAGTTGATTGGGTGTTTAGTTGTCCTTTAGGGAATAAAATTGACACTTGAGACACAAATTGATTGCCATTAGAGCAGACTAATCAGGAGCAGGTGGCGGCCAAAGTTCTTTCCTTAGTGAAAGAGGCACGTTTACTTCTGACCGCGAGAAAATTGTATTCTGGCATTCAAACACATTTTAGCAAGAGTGTAAGAAGAGGAGTAAATGCACACAATAACAGCGGGAGGGAAGTGTTTGTTTGTGCTTTATGGATCATAAAGAACTTGACTTGGACCCAACGAGTTTATAGGACCTCTTATATTAGCTTATTGTCAGGTAATTCTTTAATGCATGCAAAATCAAATAAAAAACGTGTTAATATAGTTTTGTGTTTTCTATAATTGCGCCTAATAGAGAACTCTTGTGTTAACTTATTCTCTGAGTTTCCGGATGTTTCTTTCTGACATAGGAACATCGCAACAATGCATTGGTTTTATGTAGCGCTTTTTTGGACACTCAAAGACACTTCACATGTGTCATTATTCATTCGCTCCATACACGGTGGTGATAAACTAATACTGTAGCCACAGCTGCCCTGGGGCACACTGACAGAAGCGAGGCAACCAGTATGTGCCATCGGCCCCTCCGACCACCACCACATTCACACACACTAGACTCATTCTAGGCAATGGGAGTGAAGTGTCTTGTCTAAGTTTGGCACTTTACAGCCGCAGCCGCCCCACTGTGGCTGGTGTTCCCAGAGGTTAAGTGTCTTGCCAAGGACACAACGACAGTAGTCAGTGGGAGTCGATGGTGAAAGTCCTGAGCGGGGCTTGAACCCACGACCTTCTGGCTCAAAGGCCAACGCTCTACCAACTGAGCTACTGCCGCCCATGAGTACCAAACATGTGTGTGCGTTGTTTTTGGAGAAAGATTATCAATCTCGTCATCTGTTTATAAAGAGTGGTGGAAGCTGAAACATGAATGAGCTGAGTAATCTGTGAAAAACCGTTTCTTTTTTGGCTTATTTTTTCCAGTACCTTTTTTTCACACACAAGAAAGTTATTTCACTTTCTTGTGTTTTTTCTATTGGATTTAATGATCCCAGATGTGAACCATGGATTCCCATTGTCTATGTTCTCTGCATTCTTAAAGGTCAACATTTGTTATAAAGAATTGTGTCTATTTTTAGAAATCTTTCATCTATTTTCATTTGCTTTATTTGAGAGCGGAAGAGAGGCCAAGACTTCCCTATCCACACACACTTCCTCGATCACTCGAGGGGCTCTCAGGGCCCACACATGTCCTGGGTCTCCCCCAGCGTCTACTCTAGTAGTATATAAAAATGCACAGAAGGGGTGGAGACAACATTGATGGTCCCATCTTGACCCATTTCTTCAGTAGATGCTCAATAAGCAATTATCTGACCACAAAGCCATGACTTGTTTTCTGAGAGTACGTCTTGGTTTGTCACATGTCCGTAGGTGTGTGCTGTATTTAATATGCACAACATTGTGTACTGTACTTCTGTGGAGTTAATCAATCTATCAAATTTTATTTATAGAGCCCTTTACAACACACAAGGCGACCAAGTACTTTACAATAAAATCACATAAAATCTGTTAAAAACATTCATACAACCAAACAATAAAACATCCATCCATTTCCATCCATCCATTTTCTACCCTTTAATCCATTTCTGGGTCAGGGGGGTGGCCCCTTGGGTGGCATCTCATATTCTCATAGCACCAGCCCCTCACTGACCCTCTGCAGGTGGTGAGTCCACAGGAGGACGGCTGCTCTCTGAGTGTGAGCATAGCCTTGATCTTTCAGCGGGGGCTTTGGGCAAAGTGGGGTTAAGTGTCTTGCCCAAGGACACAACGACAGCAGCCATCAGTGGGAGTCAGAGAAGGTGGGAATTGAACCCACGACCTTCAGGCCTGAAGGCCAGTGCTCTACCAACTGAGCTACTGTTGCCCCAGTGTTGGGGCAACAATAAAACAGTCAGATAAAACCATGAGAAACTAAAGTGTCGCCGTGCTACTGAGTATTAAAAGCCAGTCTGAATAAATATGTCTTAAGTCTGGATTTAAAAAGGCCAAAGTCAGTGATTGTGGAAGTTAAGGAAACCCAAGCACCCAGAGTAAGTGAGAACATAAAAAGGTGCCCCCATGTCCCAGACTACAGTCAACAAACCAACCTGAGACACGCCACTAAAATAAAACGAGTAAAATGCCTGCACTCTGAAGAATAGAGCAGGGGTTCCCAAACTTTTCAGGCCGGAATCCCCAACATAGGCCTAAAACAGACTTGTGACCCGCACTGATGTAAACAATTGAAAATAATGAATTTAAATGTAGTCATTTATTATGCCAGTTGATCCATTATCATTTCAAAGTAATGTTTGTATACAGCATACCCATACTATAACTATTCTGCTTTAAATTGATTGCACCGAGAGCCAAAGCAATTTTCTAGTTTGTGACTTCCTGTTACTCACATGGCAATAAAAAAGAATCTGATTCTGATACTATAAAGCAGTGTTTTTCAACCACTGTGCCGCGGCACACTAGTGTGCCGTATGATATTGTCTGGTGTGCCGTGAGAAATTCGTCTACTTTGTCTAAAAATAGCTGCATTCGCTGTTGACGAGCGGTGACTTGTTTTGAACTGTGAGTAACCATGTAATACTTTTTCAAATCAGTAGATGGCAGCAGATAGCTAAGTACTTTGAAACTGAAAAATTGGATGCGACCACAGGCTGTAACAGGTCAGCATTGTGGCGAGAAAGGTAAAATTGGATGCAACCAACAAATGTGGGAGGGAGCGAGACAAGAGCTTTGTGGCGAGTGAGAAGTGAAAGTGATAGAGACGTTTTTGAAAATGAATTATGCCGTTTCTGAACAGGATTAACATCCTCCGCTCTGCCCCGGGGCAGCTGTGGCCGCGTTGTAGTGGTTTAACTATGAAATGTACCATTTTTGTACAACAGCTCTCGCGAACGCACTTCTGAACTGGGTACCGAGCGCAGACCATAGTCGAGTGGACAGAACCATAGACATGCGGACCGGACAGAACCATGGACTCGCGTTCAGGACCTTCCGTGTCCCTCATCCAAAACTCCTGAATTTAAAGCTCGGATACCTAAATTTTCCCCATGCACTAACAATGCATGTTCTTTGTGTGAGTTATTATTTGACTATTTGGGCAGAGAGTGGATTTTCTTAGTTTTTTTCCACACAGTTAGTGCCACTTTATTCCCAAACTCTTATTAATTGTATCGATAAATATTAAATAAAGCTTAATGTCAAGGCCTGGACTTAAGCATTTTGATGAGAATAACTGTATATTGTGAATATAGGCTACAGAGTATACTGTATACATTATAAGATAAGATATACTTTATATATCACACAGAGTATGTACAGTATATATTTTTACATTAGTACTGTATACATTTTTACATTTTCTCCTGGAGGTGTGCCGCAAGATTTTTTCAGTGAAAAAAGTGTGCCTTGGCTCAAAAAAGGTTGAAAAACACTGCTATAAAGGGACACCTGTATATAAACTGCACCAGTTTGAAAAGAAATATTAGGCGCAACCTGAAAGTAAGCTCATTCACCAGTCTATTTTTACAAAAGTGTGCTACTGCAAAAAAATACATTCATAGACTCTGCTTTGACAACTCTACCACAATAAAAAATACACATATTAGCCGCATCGCAGCAGGGTTCAAAGAACAAGTTGCAGTTTACAGTCTGAAAATTATTGTAATCAGTAAAATATAATCTGTAAATCTCATGGGGTTCCAACCTTGGAAAAGACTGAATTAATAGAAAAGTGAGGTACCTAATTTTTTCCCATAAAAGTCAATTAAGCTTTCTCCACCAAAGGAAAAAGTCATATAGTGAACACATTCAATCATTACATTCAGCCTTTATCTTGTTAGAAAACATGTTATCTTTTGTATACTTGTACAAAAGAGCCCTCCGAGTCACTATCTGAAGCTTTGGGCTAAGGGACTTATTGGCTTATTGAGTGAGGGTGGTCCTCATTTTTTCACTTTTCCATCTGAAAAAGCTGATCTAAAGATGTGACAAGGACAAACAAATGCATGTGTTGAAGTATTGACAAGCAAACGGTTTTGGGACGTGAGGAGAGAAGAAGAAATTCAGTTCCTACATTCAATGTTTTCATTGAGAAGTCTTAGACATAGACTGATTTGTGAGGTGGATCGCACATACAAAAATGCTAATCTAATCTTTATCTCAATGTTTGTCAGAAAAAACCTTCATAGATATTCTTTTTGTATTGTGCCACTCTAAATGCATCTATTTTCACAGAATGAAGATCTTCAGTAATTCGGTGGACAGCAAAAGGACACCTTAACCCAATAATGACACTGGGCTTTTTCCCATGTGTGCCGTAGCCACCGTGTGTTTACCGGGGACTGGTTGCGAGGACGATGTGCAAAACAAATGAGCACAGAGCTTTCTGAGCCTCCACCTGTTGCCATAGAAGCCCTTGTTTGTGAGACACCGGTTAAACAGGCAGAGCACCGCGCTTACAGAACAGAGATGATCCTCGAGACCTCACACAGACAACAATGTTCAGAATTCTTAGAAAAAATCCTTATCAAGCAAAACAATCACAGCCTATTTGTCCAAGAACGATGTCTCTCAGGATGCTTCATTCTAGTGACACATGCTCGTCAAATAAGACCAGATAGTTTTGTTCAAAAAGTGGAGAGGGCAGTTCTTTCCAAAAATGCCATTCTAACAGAAGTTACTGGATATATAAATTTCATAAACTAATGTAAAATTCTCAAAATTTTGTATATTATATTTTGGATAGTAACAAATCTATCTTTATCTCATATAATTAACATGTCACCAAAAAGTCTAAAGTGACCTTGGTCTATGAAATATGCTATATAAAAAGATATTACTTACTTTCTCTATTATCAAGGGATGTACTGGGCTGTTTTTGTTAACAATTAATAGTTTGTACCAAAAGAAACTCTTGTAAAAGGTAAACATGTTAACTTTTGCATACTTGATTATTTGAAGCCGAGTGAATGGGGTTAGTCTCCATTTCACTTTTCTGTCAGAAAATCTAATTGGAAGTTATGACAGAGGCCACATACACAATATACTGCATGTGAACACTAGTGACAGAACCAACTTGTTTTGAGAATGAGCTAGGAGGACTTTGTAACAGCTTGTTTTTGTGATTCCTAAGTTAGGTATCCCAGGTTTAATTGAGTTGGGTAAAGCAATTATGATGGTTTAAAAACAGTGGCTGCCTTTAGTGCCTTATCTTTGCTCTTCCAAGAATCCATAAAGAAAATGGACACGGATAATTTTATATAATGCTCCATCTGATTGGAATAGGTCACTCACAACCTCCTTTGTCTCATTTAAATCTGAATTATCTAGACTCATTACTTATGTCATAAGCTGTGATTAGAGGTTTTCCATCTTATTTCATGTTCATAACGAGACAGTGTGTAACAATATCTCTGAATATTGAAATTGTATTATGGACTGCATCTGATAATTGTTTACAGAAATGATCTACCTACCTTTTCTGAATGTGGAGTCTGAGGGATGTGTTGTTGATGTAATCTGTCTGTATTGTATTATGTATTGTATGTTCAAAAATGAAATACTGCATCAATAAAATGCAACTAAGTATAATAAAATATGAAAAATGCAAATTAAAAACCACGCAGATTTACGCACCATACTTGTTGGGCTCACGGTTGTACTCCAGAATGGGCACGATTCCATCCTCTTCCAGCCCCGCCTGCTGCAGGTGCTGCTGGTGCTGGGGGGCCTCAAACACGGAATCCTCGCCCGATTCGGCCAGCTCCCCCCCGGTGTCATGGTCCAGGGAGCCCGGGTCAACACCGACACTCCCACTTTCCACGGGGACCACCACAAACCTGTCGCTCATGTCCCCTAAAGAGCGCAAAGTGACGAAATAAGCCTCAAATACGCAGCAAGTGTATTCTAAGGGCAGCCAAAATGTATGCTAATAGCGGCTAAAGTGTATGCTAATATGGAGAGCTAAAGTTGAAGCTAACGAGGCTAAAGCGGTGGACAGCACGAGACCGCACACACATGCCCACGCGCCCATCACCGGCTTCTTTACAGTATAGACTCAAGTCCCGCCCTCTCTCCGCGCTCATAGGCTGATACGTGCAAAGTGCGGTGTCAATCAGTATCTTCAGCCAATCACGGTGAGGCGCAGATACTTCCAGAGATACAAGCGTGTTTATGTAGCAAAGTTATAAATAAACAATTAAAAAGTTATATAATTGATTTTTACAGTATGGTATACCTTACTGGACATAATGGATGAATGAATTTGTATTACTATTCGTTTTAAGTTGTGCTGTTTACTAAAAATAAATCATCTAAAAATAGCCTCACTGAGAAGAGAATGTACTGGCTGTGCACAACATACTTAACGGACCAGAGTGATGGCAATTATCACTCACTTTGTGTATCCAGTCATAATTCATTTTTAACAAGGCAATTATAATCTGCTGCAGTGGATATAGTCACTTCTTGTTTTGTATACCACTTTCTTTATAACTGATAAATAATGTGTTAGTATATACACAAATACTAGTATATATAAGTGTTGTTCGATATTTAGATGGTTTTTTTTTTTAACCTGCAAAATCCCATGTCTTCACACTAATACAAGTTTGAGATACAGCACTGTGTTGTGAATACTTACAGTAAGGCAAGGCAAGGCAAGTGTATTTGTATAGCACAATTCATACACAAGGCCACTCAAAGTGCTGAACAAAATAAGAAAGCATTAAAATCATGAATATACACAGTACATTAAAAAGAAAGATAAAAATATAAAATCCCTCAGTTGTATGCACAGCTAAACAGAACTGTTTTAACCGGGTTACATTGTCAGAGAGGAGGCCTGTCTCACATCTTCAGGAAGATTGTTCCAGATTTTAGCAGCATGAATCTGAAAAGCAGCCTCCCCATGTTTAGTTCTGACTCTGGGCACTAACAGGAGTCCAGTCCCTGTGCTCCTCAGAGTCCGGGCTGGTTCATATGGGACTAACATGTCACTAATATATTTTGGTGCGAGGCCATGGAGAGACTTGTACACAAGCAAAGCTGTTTTAAAGTCTATTCTCTGAGCCACAGGAAGCCAGTGCAGAGACCTGAGGACCGGACTAATATGGTCGTACTTCCTGGTTCTAGTCAGGACTAATATGGTCGTACTTCCTGGTTCTAGTCAGGACTCGAGCTGCTGCATTTTGAATGTACTGCAGCTGTTTTACAGCCTGTTTGGACAGACCTGAGAGCAGGCCATTGCAGTAGTCTAACCTACTGGAGACAAATGCATGGATAAGAATCTCCAAGTCTGCTTGGAGATTCTTATCCATGCATTTGTGATCAAACCGGTTTTATGCAAGGAAGATTGTTGTCAGACAATGCGAGGAGGATTCTGAATTTGGTAGATTGGGCAGAGAAACATAGGCAGCAGGCTCTAATGCTGACATTAGATGCTGAAAAAGCCTTCGATCGGTTATCTTGCAATTTTATTTTTGACACTTGTAAAGCTTTTGGTTTCCATGATTATTTTATAAATGTTCTGAGAGTGATGTATAAGAATCCTCAAGCAGCTGTAAGAGTAAATGGAGCATTGTCGAGGACGTTTAGCCTGCACTGCGGTGTAAGGCAGGGCGACTGTCTCTCACCGCTGGTTTATGTACTATGTATAGAGCCTTTAGCAGAGAGCATAAGACAAAATAAGAACATATGTGGGATTAGCCTGGGGGGTTATGAATACAAATTAGCGATGTATGCAGACAATGTGATGGTGACAATGTTGGAAGTTGGGAAATCTTTGGATAATTTAATGGAAGAAATACAAATATATAGTCAACACTCCGGGTACAAGTTAAACGCACAAAAAACAGAGGCTATGGTGATAGGAGAGGTGGATAATGAAATTAAGAGTAAATTTAATTTTAAATGGGACTGTGACAGTGTAAAGTACCTGGGGGTACATATACCAAAAAGCATGGGTAAACTTTTTGAAATTAACTATGATAAATTAATTAATCAAGTTAAAACAGAGTTTAGTAGATGGAAGATCTTGAATTTATCAATGCTTGAGAAAATTCAATCTATCAAAATGATTACTCTGCCCAGATTTTTGTTTATGTTTCAAACTCTGCCGAGCTACATACCACCCATGTACTTTAAAGAATGGGATAACTTGATGAGGAAATTTATCTGGGATGACAAAAAACCACGGGTGAAGCTTAAAAACTTAAAACTGCCAAAATCAGGGGGAGGGTTAGCATTACCAGATCTAGAGACATATTTCAAAGTAGCCCAGGTGAAGTCAATAATAACTTGGATAAGCGATTCTAATAATCCAAGATGGAAAGAAATGGAAACACATAAGTTATATTTAATTAAATCTGCCATACTTATAACTAAAGATAAAGAACTCAAAGAAGAAATAAAGAATAACTACTGTATAGAAAACACCATTAAGGTGTGGAAAAGAGTTATTAAATGCATGAAAATAAGAAATGTTTTATCTGAGGGAAATATCTAGAGACCCTGAATTTAAGGCAAACGCAACAGATCAACTGTTTAATAAGTGGGCAGAGAATGGACTCACGAGATTCCATCAACTGTTTAAAAATGGTCAAATGGAATCTTTTGAAAACATTTCTAAACAATATAACATACCAAGAAATCATTTTTATAAATATCTGCAAATTAGAAGCTATTTGAATAGTAAATTAGGAAAGATTAAAGGTGATCTAAACCCCCTGATAACTTATATGGCAAATAATGGTCATAAGAAATTAAAAAATGCTATGAGTCACTTATACCAAATTTTTCTGCAACAAAAAGAGAAAATGGCAACCAACGTTAAGGTAAAATGGGAAGAAGAGTTTCATATACAAATAACCGAAAGCGAGTGGGAACAGATTTGTGCTGGAGTCCATAAATCCATGGGTTCCTTATTCTGGAAAAAGTTTGCTTGGAAAATAATTATGAGATACTTCTTGACTCCAGAAAGTATGAGTAAATATAAAGGGGGAAATTGCAAATGTTGGAGGAATTGTGGAGAAGAAATTGCAAACTACACACATATTTTTTATACCTGTAAAATAATACAACCCTACTGGAAATAAGTATTTCAAATTGTTGAAGCGATACTGGGAAAGAAACTTGATTTAAAATCAGAAAATATTATATTAGGAAAAATCCCAATGAATATAAACTCAGATGAAAAGTATATTTTTCAAATTCTTAGAATCACAGCATTAAAGATCATAACAAAGGAGAGGAAAAAAAGTAATCCACTGGATATAAAAAAATGGATTAATAGTATACAAGAAGTAAAACTGAACGAGAAGTTAACTCACAAAATAAGGAACATGGACCATAAGTTTGACAAAAAATGGTTTATAAAAGAAATGGACAGCACATGAATATTGTGAATCAGTGGTTAACTGTGACTGTGCAGCGGAGGTTGATTGTACGTTGGGACTAATTTCTACTAAGGGGAATCAATAAATCAATAAAAAAAAATAAAAAAAAAACCCTGTCGCTGAACCTAGGAAAGTGTTGTAGGTGTATATTGTGTGGGATTGAAGTGATTATAGATTTAAACAAATGGAAAATAGATAATAATAATTAAGTGTGTGGATACGTAGGCAAGTATACGGGTAGAGCATGTGCAGTGGGCCAAGAGGAGTGGGAGTGTGTTTTGGGATGCTGGTGAGGGACAATAGATATGGGTGTCTGGTGCGGTGTGTCTGCATGTGTGAGTCCCCTGATAGTGCATAGGCATGCATTGTCTCAACCAAATAGACGGGTATGGTACGATGTGGAATTGGGGCCGATCTGATGCAAAGGCCATTTATATTTATGTCATTTACATTATTTGTGTTGTGTATATCTTCTGACGGACTGAACTTGTTCCTCCTTGTTATTTTATTACTGTTTTTGTGTTTGTTGTTTTTTGTGTGTTTGTTTCTTTTTTTTTATGTTTGTGTATGTTTCTGTATATTGGCTATGGTATATTGTCTACTTATTTTTTTTAAATTATTAAAAAAAAGTAAAAAAAAAAAAGAATCTCCAAGTCTGCTTTAGATACTATATTTTTGATCCTGGCAATGTTTTTTAGATGGTAAAAAGCCGCTGATGTTACTGATTTGATGTGGCTATTAAAATTTAAGTCTGAGTCCAGTATTACCCCTAGATAACTGACCTGGTTTGAAGGTTTTAGGGAGAGAGACTGGAGGTGACAGATGACGCTCTCTCTTTGTTTCTGGGGACCAAAGACAATCATTTCAGTTTTGTCTGCGTTTAGCTGAAGGACGTTCAGCTCTGAACAGTGTAGTTCAGAGTTTACCACATATCTATGCATCAGTTTTTACATCTTCTCATGTCCCTATTCATTCACTCCATACATGGTGGTGATAAACTGCTTGTGTAGCCACAGCTGCCTTGGAGCACATTGACAGAAGCAAGGCAACCAGTCTGTGCCACCGGTCACTGAGTCACTCCGATCACCAGCAACCATTCACACACACACCAGACTCATTCTGGGTATTCATGCGTTTTTAGGCAGTGTCTGAATTAATAATTCAGCTTAATTTACTTTTGTAAAGCCCTAAAATCACAACAGCAGTCGTCTCAGAAGACTTTACAAAGTTGTCGATTTACCAACAACAGATCAAACACATAACAGCCTTTGGTCTACATGAGCGGGATTACCACTGACCATAATTGTTGATATATGTTCAGAAATGTCCGTGATCCTCACTGCCCTTAGACCAATCTGCATCAGCAAAGAACAACTGAAAAAAAAGCGATTAGATAAGAACAAAATATATAATTGTAATTAAAACTGCAAGCAGCGTCGAACGGTGTGGAGCGATTTTGAGGCAAATCGGTGAAACGGCAGAGGAGGATTCGCTTTCCAACCGACATGTGTGAAAAAGATCATTTTTCCGTTGAAATTAATGAGCTTCCTGTTTTTTCATGATTTGACTTGAGGAACATGTGTACCGAATTAAGGCTCAAAGTGCTGGGCAAAAGTCTCTGAGCAAAAACAATAGTGTCAATGGCACATGATACATAATTTTAAAGCATTTGATTTTACGCACGCAACCGTCATGTTTTGGTGAGTGACGGGCACTGACGCGTCTGTGACCAGTTACATTCACAATTTTGAAAGCAATAGGCCCTATTCCAGTCGGGGCTCGGGCCTAAATACGGAAATCTGTACAAAAAGTTAGTGAGTAGGCTTGTCTAAACAGATGAGTTTTGAGGGTGGATTTTAAGAGTGAGTCAGTGTTACAGAGGTCAGGAGGGAGAGTGTTCTCGAGCTGGGGAGCAGAGCGGCTGAAGGCTCTTCTCCCCCTGGTGACGAGGCGGGCAGGACGGACCAGGAGCTGGAGAGAGGAGGAGGAGCGGAGGGGGTGGGCAGATGTTGAGATCTGGAGGAGGTCAGTCAGGAATGGAGGAGCAGGTTGTGGATGGCTTTTATGTGAGGAGCAGGATTTTATATTGGATGCGGTGAGTGATGGGAGCCAGTGGAGCTGTTGGAAGACAGGGGTGATGTGGTTGATGTGTGACGAGACGGGCGGCCCGTGCTTTGAACCAGTTGAAGTTTATGGAGGGATTTTTGCGGGAGAACGAATGGGAAGGAGTTGCGTTATAATACAATTCAATTTATTCTTATTTAGCCCTAAATCACAACAGTAGTCATCTCAGAGGACTTAACAAAACCATTGAAATCACCAACACAGATTAGAGAATCAACAATTAAGACACACAAAAGAATATAGAACACATGTTGATAAATGTCCATACAGGTCGTAGAATGTTAAAGTGTCCTGGATCATCACCACATCCTTCTAGTTGGACACCAACTGTCCAACAGACCCTCCTGCATCTGCAAGGAAAAACTCACAAAAAACCCAGTGGGAAAGAAGTGAGAAACCTCGGGGAGACACACATATTGAGAGAGGGATCTGCTCCTACACGGACAGACGGGCTATAGATCCAGGACCTAAGCTACAGAACGTGGACCAGGGCGGTTTCAGTTCTGTGGAGGGGACGGAAGCCAGATTGAAGTTGTTCATAGAGGTTATTGTGGGAAAAGGTTGAGCAGCAATAGGTTTTTCAAGCAGTTTGGAGATGAAGGGAAAGTTGGAGATGGGGCGGAAGTTATTGAGGTCAGAGGGATCAGAGCCAGGTTTCTTAAGTATGGGAGTGACATTGGAAGTTTTGAGTGGGGAGGGCACAGAATCAGTACAGTATATGGAGAGGTTTTTATTATGTTTGTGATGAGAGGGGAAAGTTCAGGAGAGGAGGCTTTAACAAGGATGGTGGTGTCGAGGACCACCATCAAACTTTCCTCTCATCCAAGTTCGTTGCTGGAAGCACTGGACAATTAGCCAGAACGAGAGAAATGTTAATGCGCCAGCAGGTATTCATTGTAGATCACATATAAAGTTGCGTGGTCAAGTGGCTAATACAGAGTTCAAACAAGTAGTCTTCCTCCGTCTTACCTGCTAATAAAAAGTGTGCACTAACAGATACAGATGCTTCACAGAATCTTCATCAGTAACTGTGCTTCTGTTCTTCACTGTCAAAGATGGGCAGCTTCTCACGCTGAGTCATTTATGCCTAACTATTGTCCCCAATCTACAAAGTGGCAACGCCATGTCCTTGGAAGATGTTATATTTCTGCTCAGCTGTTAACTTCCCATAAAAGGAATATTGTTCACCAAATATGTCTAAATGTATCAAAATAGAGATTCAAACTTGGGGAAAGCGTCAAGTTGAGGAGGATTTGGATTTTTGTATGTTGGTGGAGATTTGGTTGACAGATGGGGAGGTAAAGGAAGAGAAGAGGTGGGTTGGAGCTGGAAAGAATGGAGCAGGAGCATTGGTAGATGGTGGAGTGAGCTGCTGGTGGATGTGCTGGATTTTGGTGGTGAAAAATGAGTGGAGAATAGCTATAATAGGACACATGGAGCAGCGGCAGCAAAAAACGCACCAGCATTCTCTCTGAAAAGCGCAGAGAGGTTAAATAAGGTAAGTAATGTTTACTTATATAGCACATTTTTAAGTAAAGTTTAAAAGTCCTCACTCATAATATCTTTGTGTAAATATCTCACTTAATAATTAGTTTTTTGGTTCTTTATCAAGACATGAAAGTCACCAGTAGATGCTGCTCTTATTTCTAAAAAATTAGGACCTGCGGCTTATTGTTCGGTAAATGCACTTTTCAACAATAGTAATATTCCCATGGTTCACCTGTATATAAAATGTAGCCCTTTAGCCCTTTATAAGACTTTTTTTTTTTACATCTCTCTGCTTACACTTTCATTGTGGCCAAGTGTATTATATAGTTTGGGAGCCCACGGTGTAAGCCCATTTCATTTAACCAGATTTGCTGCATTCTAAAAATACAGAAGTGATGTATAATCTTAAATGAGTCTATTACAAAACTCAAATAGGATATAGCTGTTCCATTCTTCACTCTTCACTGTATTATGTCTGGAACACTTAAGACGAGTAATTTCCCGCTTCCCAAGTCTCATCTTTCACTTTAATCATGTCAAGCGTCTAGCCACAGACCTTCCAAACGTCACCGGCAAGAACTTTGTGGCTGGAGTCCAGGAGAGCCAGGTGCTGAGGCTCCAACTGAAATAGACGGCTGAGTTTAGTTGGTCTATGGCCTGCATGTGTGGGACCGAGCTGGGGGCCCTTTGGTGCCCTTACGTAATCCCAATCACCACTTCTATTTTGGATATTTCATTACACCAGAAGGAGGTTGTTGGCATTGATGGCATGAGACACAAAAATAATCTATATTAGTCAACATCTAGCAGATTTATGACTCAGAGATTTCTTTTTTAAGTCTGGTGTGAACAGATGTCCCATCAGTGTAATTTACTTTCAGATTTTGCATACACACTAACCTAAGCCCAGTTACAGTGCGTGACCAATTTTAAAA
Source organism: Knipowitschia caucasica (assembly GCA_964034765.1). Taxonomy (NCBI): domain Eukaryota; kingdom Metazoa; phylum Chordata; class Actinopteri; order Gobiiformes; family Gobiidae; genus Knipowitschia; species Knipowitschia caucasica. Next base: position 37,819,836 of record OZ035834.1, on the reverse strand, counting down.
ATGAATACTGAGGGATGACCCCTCCCTCACATTGGAGCTCCCCCTCCTGTAGGCTGACTCCACCTACACCCACTCCAGCTTGGGGTGTTACCTCCAGGCTCCACCCTATGGCCTGAACCATGGCAGGTCCAGAAGGGGGGAAGTTTGGGAAGTTTAATTGAGTTTATATTGTTTAAGTATGAGTTTATAATAGGGCTGTCAAATAATTAAAATGTTTTAGTTGATTAATCGCATAGTAATGGTGAGTTAACTCATGATTAATCACATTTTAACATTCTATTTAAAATCCATTCTGATTGAAGTTAAATGAGATTATCAAATGTAATGACACATTGTTATTCATACCAAATGTACTTAAATCTGTTTGATTTGTTCACAAGCTTTTACTTTTGGACAGAACCAACATGAGCTGTTAATGAAAGAGAAAATGTACGTACCCCTGCTTCAATTTAGCGAGTTTAGTTGCGAGACACGGACACTTCCTGAGGCTCCATAGTTCAGCTTCAGCGGTGTATTTGCGTGCACAGGTTACGCAAAGACACGCACACAACATGCAGAGAATCGTCCTGTGCATGTATGGTCTTTGATCACGTTACCGCGGTGCCATTTGCCGTGTTGTTGTTAGTGGCTCACAGCCGCTGGAGGTCACGACAATCACTGTCTAGAGCGGCCGCAGCTGCCCCGGGTCAGAACGCTGTGGCCACAGAGGAGGCAGACTTCAGTTCATAGCAAACAACAGCAAGTGCCTCGCGGTCACGCGCGTATTCTTTTATAACTTGAACTCTCAGAGACCTGCTCTGTCACCATCTTACACACACATGTGTCCGCGGCATTCTCAGTGATATTATGGGATGCATGGGCGGGTCATTCGGACATGCGTTAAACGCGTACATAAAAAAAAAATAACGCAATATGAAACATTTCATTGACATGAGTTCCATCCATCCATCCATTTTCTACCCTTTGTAATGTAAAGTGCAGTTGCGTACATGGTCCGCTAGGAGCACTCGAGATATATATGTTACATGTTATGTGTGTAGAGCCAGATGTTGAGTAAACGAGCTACCTGCTACCACACCACGCGTCCATTGTGTTTTCATCTACAACCATCTTCATCTCTACATGGTACCGTATGTTACATGGTGTCAGAAGTAAAACATGGAACAGCTAAAGCCACCGAACAGCCTGTGTCTAGAAGGAAATCTAGCGGAAAACTGGCGTTCTTGGGTCCAGAAGTTTGAGCTATACCTGATAGCCAGCGGACTCTCCGAGAAATCTCAAAAGGTTAAATGTGCCACCTTTCTGCATGTGGCCGGAGATGAAGCGATTAAGGTATATAATACCATGGAGTTTGAGGGAGACGATGAGGACATAGATGAGTTAAAAGGCAAGTTTCGTGAGTACTGTGAACCACGAAAGAACATCACTTATATAAGACACCTGTTCTTCACAAGAAGTCAAGCTAAAAGCGAAAGCATAGACGCGTACGTTACGGATCTGAAAAATAAAGCAAAGGATTGTGAGTTCGGAATTCTCACCGAGTCCCTTGTCAAAGATCGTATTGTGTGCGGTGTGGAAAGTGCACAAGTCAGGGCAAGATTACTGCGAGAACCAGACCTAACGCTGACCAGAGCAGTAGACATCTGCAGAGCCAATGAAGCCACTCAGAGTCATATGAAGGTACTCAACGAAGAAAATGACATCGCAGTCAATAAAGTCACAAAATCTAAGCTACCGAGAAAGCACAAAGCTGCCGCTAGCGATAGCAAAGACTGTAACAAGTGTGGTTACAAGCACGAGTACGGCAAATGCCCAGCCTACGGTCAGACGTGCAATCTGTGTTCACGAAAGAACCACTATGCACGTGTATGCAGATCTAAAAAGCCCAAAGACTATTACAAAAAGTCAGACCGAAGTGTAAATGAGATTGAACAGGAAGAAAGTGAGCTGTTCATTGGAGCAATACATTCAAGCAGCAAACGAGTTCAAAGACAACAATCAAGCAAAGATGACAAAAAGTGGAAAGAAGTGTTGAAAATAAATGGTCAAAAGCTTACCTTCAGACTTGATACCGGTGCGGATTGCAATGTGTTACCACTGTCAACATTCAACCAAGTAGCGCAAAGAAGCGCACTACAGAAATCCAATTTCAAGCTGGTGACGTATTCTCGCCACAAGATGGAGCCATTGGGTAAGGCAATAGGGCTGGAAAGCGGAAGTGCGAGATTTTGCGAGATTTCCACCCGTGGATACAAACAAACCACACGTGCCACTTGTATGGTGCTGAGATCGCCGACTTCTTCCTCGTTAATGGACTTTCCTGTGTTATTTTGGACACATTTCGTCTCTGGGACAGAAAAACTGAGTGAACGGTCGGAATTAGTTGTGAACTGGCCATGTGCTGACGTTTCCATATGACGGGGAGATGAGAAAGGCACAGGGCCGCGTTCAAACATACAGTCTATGGTTAAAACTCATTGTATTTTAATCCACTATCACGCATCAGAAAGAAAATATACTGTAGAAACACTATTCCTATGCAAATAAATTGATGTTGTCCCTTACAGCTATCTTTGCTGCGTTGGTTATAAGCCAATGTATATGAATGATCAGTTTTCTATCTGTTCATCAGCTCCATCTCCACTTCACACTCACTGCAGCTTCACATTGGGCCTTTTTCCTTTTTGCTGTGCTGTCAAAAATAATATGATGTAGTTGGGTTACCTATTCATTTAATACGATTGATTGTCCGTTTTCTGTTATATTTGAACATTTGTTAAATGTTATTTAATACGTGTTAATATGTTCCTCCTTTATCTCTAAAATAAATAAATGTTTGAGAGACAATATTTATCCTGTGTGACATCGATAAAGTTTCTTATCTTAAAATACAAGCCACAATTAAAGGCTTGGCCGCGCACTATTACAGGTTAGCATTAGCTACAAGTTAGCTTGAATACATGTTCAAGTTAACTGTCTCTGAAATCAGACAAAATATTTTATCAGAACTGCAGAGCTTTTCCCACAGCTTCAGTTGGTCTTTGGGAAATCTAAAGAATGAGCATGTGTCGCGTAAACTGTGATGATTACAGCCGAAAACAAAGCAGAGCATTTACCGCCTCTTCGAACAGCTGACGGTTTGTTTGTATCCGAGCAATGAACCGGAAGTGCTTCTGGGACGAGACTTTCCAGCCCTATACTGAACTGCCAATACAACGCTGAAATACGTCAACTGGAGTTTCAAATAATAGAGACTGACTTACCAGCGATACTAGGAGGTGACTCTTGTGCCCAAATGGGACTGATTAAAAGACTATATAATGTTATCAGAGACACAGACATTTTTACTGAATATAAAGATGTCTTTACAGGGTTAGGTTGTGTTCCTGGACTGCACCACATTCAAACTGATGCTGCAGTGCCCCCTGTAGTTCACCCACCAAGAAAAGACCCAATAGCACATTGATGTGATTGAAAAACAAACAGAACCCACTGATTGGGTAAACAGCATGGTAACAGTTCAAAAACCCAACAAAGGTCTTGAGGTCTTGTATTGATCCCCAAGACCTCAATAAAGCCATTAAAAGAGAGCACTACCCCCTACGGACGGTAGAGGAAGTAGTCGCAGAAATGCCCAATGCAAAGATTTTCTCAGTCCTGGATGCCAACCACGGGTTCTGGCAGATACAGTTAGACGAGGAAAGTTCCAAGCTTTGCACATTTAACACGCCATTTGGTCGTTATAGGTTTAAGCTACTTCCTTTTGGCATCTCCTCAGCACCAGAGGTGTTTCAAAAGTGCATTGCTCAAAGGCTCGAGGATCTGAATGGAGTTGTAAATGTCATGGATGATATTCTTGTTTGGGGAATAGACAAAGAAGAACATGATAAAAGACTGAGACAGCTTCTTGACAGAGTGAGAAGCATAAATCTCAAACTCAACAAAGACAAATGCAAAATTGGACTGACTGAAATTCAATATATTGGACATATTCTAACTGAGGATGGTCTTAAGCCAGACCCAAGTAAAATACAAGCCATCACCGAAATGCCACAGCCAGAGGACAAAGCTGCGCTGATGAGATTCTTAGGCATGGTGCAGTACTTGGCTAAGTTCATTCCCAATTTATCTGAAGTAAGTGCCCCTCTCCGAAAGCTGCTAGAGGAAAACATTGAATGGCACTGGGAAGTACAGCAACTACAGAGCTTTAAAAAACTAAAAACACTTGTAAGTGAAGCACCAGTTCTAAGATATTATGACGTGGCTAAAGAAGTTACTGTATCTGTGGATGCTAGTTCAGAAGGCTTAGGAGCTGCACTGATGCAAGAAGGACAACCCGTTGCATATGGATCAAGAGCACTGACTGAAACACAAAAGAGATATGCTCAAATTGAAAAAGAGCTTCTGGCAATAGTCTATGGATGTGAAAAATTCAAACAATACATACATGGAAAACAAGTCAATGTGGAGTCTGATCATAAGCCACTGGAGGCAGTGTTCAAAAAAGGACTACACCAAGCTCCGCCTAGACTGCAACGAATGCTCATGAGGCTGCAAGCCTTCAACCTACAGGTGTCATACAAACCTGGAAAAGACTTATTCATTGCAGATACGCTCAGCAGAGCATTTCTCCAAGAGCAAAAAGAAGTGCTAGAAGAAGCATTGGAGATAAATCATCTTTCTGAAAATCTACCTATCTCAAAGGAAAAACTTACACAGTTCAAAAAAGCAACTGCGGAGGACAGTATGTTACAAACAGTGAAACACGCAGTTATGTCAGGATGGCCACAAAATGTAAAACAAGTTCCACCAGAAATAAGGAATTTTTGGACATTCAAGGAGGACATCACATGGTCAGATGGACTGTTGTTTAAAGACTCGAAACTGATTGTTTCTTACCAAATGAGAGCAGAAATGTTACAGAAGATCCATGAAGCTCATCTTGGAATTGTCAAATGTAAAGAAAGGGAAACAGACATTCTATTTTGGCCTGGTATGTCAAAGCAAATTGAGGACACAGTGATGAAGTGTTCCATCTGCAACACATACAAGCGCAACAATGTCAAAGAGCCACTAAAATGTCATGAAATCCCAGATCGAGCATGGGCGAAAGTTGGACTGGATTTATTCCATTTTGATCAAGACGAATACTTACTCTGTGTGGACTATTATTCAAAATATCCAGAGATAGTCAGACTTCCACAGACTACAAGCAAGCAAGTCGTCACAGCCCTCAAATCACTATTTTCAAGGCATGGAATCCCAGATGTGGTCATGTCAGACAATGGGCCCCAGTTTGCAAGTGAGGAATTTGCATATTTTGCAAAAACATGGGAATTTCGACATATTACGTCAAGTCCAGGTTTCCCACAATCGAACGGCCAGAGTGAGAGAGCTATTCAGTAGGTGAAAAATATGCTCAAAAAGGTGCGAGAAGGCCAAAGCGACCCTTATTTGGCACTCCTTGATTATCGAAACGCACCACTGGATGGAGTGAAGCTATCTCCTGCTCAGATGCTCATGGGCAGACGGCTTAAAACTAAATTGCCAACAAGTGCTAATCTGTTAAAGCCAGAGCTGTTCTACGACGTTCACAGACATCTAAAGACAAGACAACAGAGACAAAAACTTTACTATGATCGAGGAGCTAAGGATCTTCCTCACCTAGAGGAAGGAGAAGCAGTAAGAATCAGAGTCGGAAACGCTTGGCAACCAGCTGTCGTTCAAACCAGCCATGACCAGCCACGCTCCTACATTGTTCGTACACCCCAAGGCGGAGTCTTCAGAAGAAACCGAAGGCATCTACTCAAATGCAAAGAGACTGCTGTTCCAGTGTGTGAGAACATAGACTCTGATGGATCTACAACTGAAGAGGATGGTTACACAGATAGCGTGATGATGCCACCGCTTCCACCAGTTAAAGAGACTCTTACGCAGTCAGGCCATGGTGTAGGGGTTAGAACTTCTCGCTATGGTAGAGTAATAAAAACCCCAAAGAAGTATTCACTGTAAAATAAAATAGAAATAAAATGGTTATGTTTCCTGCCATTAAGCTAATATGCATAGTTGTAGCATTTACTGTTTCATTAAGACGTTGAATTGGTCTATAGCATTACTTGTTGAAGCATGTATAATAAGCAGATAATACTTATGTTGTGTTCTTTAAAAAAAAAAAAATAAAATAAAAAGGGAGATGTAATGTAAAGTGCAGTTGCGTACATGGTCCGCTAGGAGCACTCGAGATATATATGTTACATGTTATGTGTGTAGAGCCAGTTGTTGAGTAAACGAGCTACCTGCTACCACACCACGCGTCCATTGTGTTTTCATCTACAACCATCTTCATCTCTACATGGTACCGTATGTTACACCCTTTAATCCATTTCTGGGTCAGGGGGGTGGCAATCAGAGATGCCACCCAAGTCTCATAGCACCAGCCCCTCACTGATCCTCTGCAGGTGGTGAGTCCACAGGAGGCCCCATTGGCCCCTTACAGACACAGATATGAACATAATGTTGTGGTGGGCTAACATCTCCTCTTAAAACTGACTTGTTGCATTAAAGCAGGTGTCGTAAATTCACTGGGGCTGCAGAGGCAGTGATCTACATCCTCCTAAGTGATGATTCCGACGATTGCAGCTTCGTCAGACTACACTACAGTCTGCGGACACACCTCACGGACGATGTCCGAAGTCTGCAGTGTAGAGGGTGAAGGGGTCCTGACTAGGGCTGCACGATATATGGAAAAAATATCGTTATCGCGATATTGGTGCGTGCGATATCCATATTTAAAAATATACGCGTCTTTATTAAAGACAAAAAAACAGACACATCAACATTCAACAAGAACAACAAACAAACAAAGTATATAAATATATGTAGAGTCACAATTACAGCGTAGCATCCTATATGGAGTAAACAATAATGGTGGCGCCCTGGGGCTAGCGTCCTGCTAAATAAAACAGGCTGTATCTATAAATGCAGATACAGCAGAAGTGTTGAGGAGTCTGTTTTTGTGGAGCTCTGACAAGCTATGAGCCCATTACTTTATCTCTGTTGAATTCTGGAGCCTAATTTCCACTGAAACAAACAGATATGCACTAGTTCTTTGAAAGGTAAATTTTCAAACAAATTTCATGGCTGTAAACTATAAGGAGTGTCCCTGATCATTGGAGGTCTTTGATTTTCATCATGTAATTTTCTTGCTTAAGAAAACGCAGTTTTACTCAAATTGATCAAAATGTTTTTATGGCATTTTGGAACCAAACTTTTCATATGCATTTGAATGTCATTAATGTTGTGCTTATTTTTTTTTTATTTGTCTCTTGCGTTTCAATGCAGATGTCAATTTTAGGTGAAAGACAAAAATATCGCAATAATATCGTTCTTGCAATACTAAACACTCATATCGAATATTGCACTAATTTCCAATATCGTGCTGCCTAATTTGTATCCATTGTGTTTCTGCAGATGAGCCATGTCCTCCTCCCTGGGCCAGCACTCTTGCACCCGTCCCTTTATCTTGCAGATTCTTCTGGTGCTGTCCACACTCCTGCTCTTCTACTCTTATCACACCAATCTGAACGTTCCTTCGTTTGCCCGATTTTTCCAATTGAATACAACTCTGTCAACTACACCCTCAAACGGCACTCTCAAACCTGAAGACAATCCCACAGATAATCCCACTGACAATCCCACTGACAATCTCACAGTCCTTCTCATCTGGACTTGGCCTTTTGGAGTCAAGTTTGACTCAAACTGCAGTGTTTTTGGCATCGAGAAGTGCCTGACAGATAACCGAAGCCTGTACCACACCGCGGACGGTGTCTTTGTCCATCACCGGGATATACATGCAGACTTTATAGATCTTCGGAAAGTCCCGCGCCCTTGGTTTCAGAAATGGGTGTGGATGGACATGGAATCACCGCAAAACACAAGCCCAATCCCAATTTTACGCAATTTATTCAACATTACGTGCAACTACCGAGAAGATTCCACAGTCCGAATCCCGTACGGATACTTGCAGAAACGCAATGCCAGCAAACCGATTGTTCCACTTCCAAATAAAGACAAACTGGTGTGCTGGGTTGTAAGCAACTGGAACAACCGCTATGCTAGAGTTCAGTATTACAACAAACTGAAAAAGTACATTGCAATCAACATTTATGGCCGTGCGATTCAGAAGCCGCTCTCTGCTGATGCTCTCGAGGAGGTTGTTTCGAGCTGTAAGTTCTATCTTGCATTTGAGAATTCTGTATACAAAGACTACATAACAGAGAAACTTTTTCGCACAATGATGTTCGGGAGTGTGCCAATCGTGCTCGGTCCTCCCAGAGACAATTATGAGAAGCAGATCCCAGCGGATGCCTTTATCCACATCAATGACTTTGCAAACCCCAAGGAGCTGGCGGAAAGACTGCACTATCTGGACAAACATCCGGAGGAGAATAGGGACTACTTTAGGTGGAGGGCACAGTATGAGGCAAAGCTGTCCGGGTTTGGAAAAGAGCATGCCTGTAAGTCTTGTAGCCACATACGAAAGACTAGATCACCTGAGGTAGTCAGCGATCTTACAAAATGGATTTGGGGCTAGCTTAATGTATGAACCTATTGTTCAATATCAGGTCAGAATGTATTTTTTTATGAATATATAGATATAATTAAAAAAAAAACCTAATTAATACTGTATTTAATTCTATTGGGGATGTTGTTTACCTTTTGTGGGGGTTTCTGTTAGCATAAGATTGATTTAATTAATAAAATCTGACCCATTTATATAATTGAAGATGTGTCCCCAGTCCACCAGGCAGCAGAGAGGAGTGAAGCTGCTCTAAAGCAACCTCAGGATGTCATGGTGTGGACTTTTTAACCATTTTGACCTGGTTTTATTTCACTTTATTTGTCTCTTGTAGTTTGATTTTAGTAAAAATCTGACTTAATCTGTCTCACATCCAATAAAATCAATATGAACATTTTACAGAAATTGTAGAATGCGTAATGTAGCCATATATTATGTATTTTTGTTAAAAATCGATACTTAGCAAAAGCATATCGATTGCGTGAGAAAGTATCACGATACATCACCATATCGATATATTGTCACACTCCTAATGTATACCCTGTGCTTTTCCCCACTTGTTGTCCGTCCATTGTCTCTACCATGTTTAGCCTGTCTTGTTTTCAGTTCTGGAGTTTTTGTGTTTTGACATTACCATGGATTTAATTTATTAAACTACATTTGATTTTCATTCCTACATTTTGGCTTCCCTTTTTCTTTATTTTCCCATGAGACACAGGATGGGACACTGTGGGGGACCAGAGCACTCAGACACTAATTGTAATTTGGGTCACACATTGTACTGTCTTCTATTGAAGCTCTCCCCTGCTGCTTCATACAACTGCTGTAACTGCTGCTGAGTCAGTTTCTGCAAACTCTTACTGTTGAAATGGTTGACTGTGGAATATTCCATAATCAAGGATGTGAATATGTATTTTGTTTGGGTGCTTTAGTGTCCTTGTTCTGTACTATTTATTGTAATGTGTTTTGAGTTTGGGGGTTGGGGTGCTCATAAGCTTCAGCCCACTTCTATCGAGCAGAATTAATAATGTTCAAATTAATACACAAACAAAGAAACAGTATATTTTTTCTTTGAAATGTTTAACCTCCTATTCTGGATGTTGCATATTCTCATATATTAATTTGAATATTTCCAAAGTTAAAGAAAGTTAAGTAATGATGGTTCATTGGTAAAACTAAATTATTTATATTCTGGTTCAAATGTCTAACAACCCACAGACAACAGTCCCCGTCATGCATCCACACACACTCACACACTCGCACACTCGCAGTGACAAGATAAGACCATAAAAACCATCGAAGAAGCACCATCCGAAGAGAGAGGTGCATGATTTGAGAAAAAAACTAACAAAACGACCCAAGCTCCCCCCCCCTTCCTTTCTGATGGGTCTTGAAGCCACGCCAACTTTTTCCGTGCACGCGCCAGGTCAATAAATTAATATTTACAGTCTATGGCCCAGACGTGCGGAGGAGAAATTATTAATTTAAATATTCTAATATTTAATCATAATGTATTATACAGTTCCTCACAGCAGCAGTAGAACGCTTCATTGATTTGAATGTGATTTCAAAACGTTCTACCTATCTTTGTTTTTTGATAACAGACTCTCAAACCAGAAATGGCCGCTGCCCTTTGGCAACGCACTCTGTGCTTGTAATTCAGGTCCTCAGCTACATCTACAACCTGGAGAAGGTCCCTGTCCTGTGGTAGACCTCCTGTGTGATCCCGGTTCCCAAAATAACACACGCCAAGGAACCGGCTCACTACAGACCAGTCGCACTGACCTCCCACCTGATGAAGACCATGGAGCGGCTCATCCTCACCCATCTCCGCTCCGTGGTCAGCCCCACCCTGGACCCGCTGCAGTTCGCCTACAGGCCCAACATCGGAGTAGAGGACGCCGTCATCTACTTCCTGCAGCGGACGCTCTCCCACCTGGAGCCTGCCGGGAGCGCTGTTAGGGTCTTTTGACTTCTCCAGCGCTTTCAACACTATCAGACCTCACTGCTGCGGGGGAAGATGGAGGACGCGGGAGTGGACAGTAACTACCACTAAAAACATGCTCACTAGGTTAAATCCTCCAGCTGACCAAGCCGAGCATCAACATCTGGAGATGTGTTCCTAGGCGCTGTACTACGGCGACGACTGCTCCTGACATAAGCCTTTGCGGCATCAGGAGGGGTCAAATGCAGAGGATTTAATTGCCCTTCGGGGATTAATAAAGTGCACCTTTACCTTTACTTTACCTCACTGCATGGACCATCGACTACCTCTCAGACCGACCACAGTACGTGCGGCTGCGCAGCTGTGAGTCTGAGATGATTGTCTGCAGCACTGGGGCCCCTCAGGGCACTGTCCTCTCATGGTTTATTTTCACCATCTACACCTCAGACTTCACACACAACACACACAGCTGTCACCTGCAGAAGTTCTCCGACGACTCCGCCATCGTGGGCTGTGTGTCTGAGGGGAACGAACTGGAATATTGATCGGTTATCACAGACTTTGTCGACTGGTGTGAGCACAACCACTTGTGCTCACACCAGTAAGACCAAGGAGATGATCATCGACTTCAGGAGAAAACCACTTTCCCACACGCTGCTGAACATCCAGGGGGATGACATTGAGCTAGTGGACAGCTTCAAGTACCTGGGTGTTCACATTAACAATAAACTGAACTGGTCCCATAATACCAACGCCCTGCACAAGAAGGGCCAAAGTCGCCTCTTCCTTCTGAGGAGGCTGAGGTCCTTCTGAGTGAGCAGACCTCTGCTCAGGACCTCTTATGACTCTGTGGTAGCCTCTGCCATATACTACGCTGCTGTGTGCTGGGCCCCGGGCAGCACCGAGTGGGATAGGAGTAGACTGAACAAGCGGGACAGGAGGCCCTTGGACTCTGTGGAGGAGGTGAGGGACAGGAGGCCCCTGGACTCTGTGGAGGAGGTGAGGGACAGGAGGCCCTTGGACTCTGTGGAGGAGGTGAGGGACAGGAGGGTGCTAGTCATCATGGACAACACCTCCCACTGCACAGGACTGTAGAGGAGCTGAGGGGCTCCTTCAGTGGAAGACTGAGGCCTCAGTGTAAGAAGGAGAGCTACCGCAGGGCCTTTATCCCCACTGCTGTTTCTTGATTTCCACTTTGTAATTGCCACTTTTTGTGCATAATATGTCTTGCATTTAACATGTTTTCACATTTCTTTCTTTTGCACAATCTTACGTGTTTCTATCCATGCCAAATGTGACGTACATTTCTCCTGTGTGAGATCAATAAAGTATATCTTATCTTATCTTATCTTAAAATACGATTACTCCGGACAGTAGTTCGTACACTTTGTCACAACGGGCTTTCAGCGCCTGTCACTTATTACTTCTGTCTCTGCAGAGAAGCTATCGGAGCTAGCCATGCTCAATAACACAAATACGTAACTATCAATCAATACATTTAAATGTTAATCGGAGAATACATTATACAAATACATTCTTAACACACGTGCAAAGAGTATTCAGGATTATCTGTTCACGTTTTCCTGACAAAATAATGTAGTAAGTAACAATTAACATTAGTAGAACATTTTAGGACACATTTGCAGAGGATCTGATTATGGCTTTAGGTTGAGTTTTTATTTGGTTCACTCACCGCTGATGTTCTCTTTGTTCACATTTCATATAGTTCCAGAGAGTTCTAGTTTTGAAGTAACCTACTAGCTTGCCGAGCTGTTACCCATCTGCCCACATCACGGCAGAACCTTTGGGAACAAACTATTTCATAGATATTATTTAAGAATGCCCATTACATTTTCGAATATTAAGGGTTGTCTAATATTCGTTCAAATACATATATCTAAATTTTTGCACACGTGTATAATTCAAATTATATATATATATTATAATTCATACAATGACTTATTTTGTATCAACATTTAAGGCCAGGAGGTCTATTTAATACAATTCTTAAAATTTGTAATTAATTTAGAGTTCAGACTATCACTTTAAAGTTATAATTCCTCACATTTAAAAGATTTCATAAAAACAATGAAAGAAACAAACTTTACATTGAAGCAGGAAAAGTCACAAATGAGATCAAAAACACATACACACACACACGTTGAGCTACACTTCCAAAGCTAAAAGCCGTAAAATAGACTGCTCCATGTTTTAATATGAAAACACGGATGAGCAGGAAGACAGGAGAAGTCCCTCAGGAGGTTTCAGCGTTCAAGGAAGTGTATGAGGATTGGATGATTATGAATCCAGCGAGCACTTGGTCAGTATTGTCCCCTCTGCTCCCCCTCAGCTGCTCTGCGTGAGGCTCGCCGTTTATTTTGAGGAGGGGACAGAAAAGGGCTGGGATGGTTGGAATACCAGTGAGGACACACAGAGCCCCCATGCACGCCTGTAAACACACGGCACACGCTGTTAGGCACCAGCCGGGCATGACATTCCCACCCCTGACAGCTGACCATTGGGGTCCCAGAGGGGTCCCAGGGGGGTCCCAGGTGTCATGTGTCCTTGTGTTCTATGATGTCAATGCTGTGCGACACTGACTCACACCTATAAGTTGGTTTTAGTTTTTATTCTACTGTCTTTTCATCATCAGTACACTGATCAAGGTATGCGTGTGTTTTGTGTTTTTTTTTTTTTTTCCATGTACTGGAAATTGAAAACCAAGTTGAATCCAGTTGAATTTGAGGCACTCTTTCATAAATTAGGCCCCTGGTCTCTGCTCTGGGGCCCCATATTGAAAGTACCAAAATGAGTTTCCAAATGACAGGTTGAAGCAGCGTGAGCAGTGATGTGGACGCTGTATCGATGGTGAAGAAGGAGCAGCGTCTGCAGTCAAAGCTCTGGACTTCCTGCTCAGTCCTTCACCTATGGTTTGGGAAATGTAGAACGGCCCTGATTACAAAAGCAGATGAAACCAAACAAGTTATTTTATTTGTATTTACTTATTAATTTCAAACCATGTACCTGCAAAACACCTGTACAATACTTGTAAATTCCAGCCCAGAAGATCAAAGTACTTTTTAATGCAGGGGGGCAATTCTGTTGCAGCAGCATATCGCCAATACAGCACTATCCATCTCTACCTATTTATAATTTTGAGAAAAGCGATTTTGAAAGAGTGGAAAAATGTGAACCCAGCTGTTGTCACAGAACGAGTGAAATTAATGCACAAGGTAAAATAGAAACTATTTTTGATAGGAAATGGTTGCTATTCTTAACTGGGAATGGTTCAGTGGTGCTCTCGACTGTGGTTCTGTGTGTGTGTGTGTGTGTGTGTGCGTGCACGTGTGTGTGTTTTTGATTCCGTTTTATTTTACTTTCTTAAATGTATTCTTTTTTTTCAGGATTTTTCCACCTCTTTTGATTATCAATGTTATTTTCATTAATATTTATTTTTTTCCCAACGGCAGGTCAGACAGTGTTATATGCCTTGCTCCCAACACCAGATCTACAGAAATCCTCAGATAGAATGCAGTAAATATTTGGATCAAAGATTATTTTTGCATTAAATCCTCATTTTGATCTCTATTTTAGCGTTTTTGGTGCCATAACTTGCCAGCGCAGCATCCAACTTGACACCTGACACCTCCCAACCATACGCGCTTTAACAGCACCCTCTACTGGCCAAACCAGGGACAGTATCTGCCGTTCGTCATATTTTGGAATTTTTTTTAAAATTGTTATATATATATATATATTGACCATTAAAACTGACAACAAATGACTTTGTAATTTCCTGTTTTTATAAATAAAATTTAAAAATCCTTCATTCGTCCCACAAGAAATTTCAGTGTTGCATCATCAGTTACAGAACAATAGGAATGAGGAGCACACAACAAAAGAGTAATAATAATTAGTGCAGTGGTTCTTGATGCTACCACCAGAGGGAGGTGTAGACATGTTTTTCCAAGGAGCAGATTACAGTGTCAGTCAAAATCTACTGGCAGATCTGATCTCAATGTACGTGTGTCCGTCCTGTAATCTGATAATACATTAAAAAACTTATCTGGAACATTCCCAATGGCCCTGAAAACAGCAGTCATACAATACAATACACTACAATTCTTACAATTTATTCTTGTATAGCCCTAAATCACAACAGAAGTAATCTCAGAGGACTTTACAAAACCATTGAAATCACCAACACAGATCAGAGAATCATCAGTTCAGACACAAAAATATAAACATATGAGTTGGTCCATAGGGAGGGACCAATGTCCATGAATGCTGATAAATGTCATACATGTTGTAGAATGTTAAAGTGTCCTGGATCATCACCACATCCTTCTTGTTAGTGTCCATGAGAAACTTTCCACATTGAGAGGAGGACCCGCTTCATATGGACGGACGGTAGCTTAGGTCCAGGACCTAAGCTACAGAACGAGGACCGGGGCCACGCAGCGGCCCCAGAACGTGGGCAGGACAGAGGCAGTTCCCAGGCGGGTTGGGCAGGGCAGTCCGCAGGTGTAGATGGAGAGTCATCGGCTCCTACTGAAAAAGATCAGTCTGGATTCTGCGGCACTCAAAAATGACCGTCCCATTTCAAATCTATCATTCATGAGAAAAAATCTTGAAAAAGTTGCTTACCAACAACTAAGTTTTTGATATTTAAGATGTTCTGTTGAATCAGTTAATATGCTGTAAAAACGCTTCTTATTACAACTCTGTCTGTAGCCCTATTCGCCTGAAATTAGTATTACCTGGGGATCTCTGGTAATTTGTGAAAATCACGGAGGACGTCTGAGATCTTAGTCACGTGCAAATGCACCATGTCTGTGATTTGTAAAGTAATAATTCTGCTGCAAATTACCTCCTGAATTTGTCCAAACACAGACGTCCTCTGATAATACTGAACTACTGTAATCCCGTGGGAATCTGCATGTCAGTGATTGTGATCGCTATTGCCACTTTTTCTTTACTTTCTGCGTTGTTTTGCGGCTGCTGCTGTCCCTGGGAGGTCCATGGAGAGGTAGAGGACAGTTATGTTTTCACTGACACAAAATGATGAGACTGATGGGTTGCGTTTGTACGTTTACTTTGCACTCGGTCCTAATACAGTACAGACGTGTTGATTCAGCAGTTACTGGGCCGTAACTGCTTGTCGGCTCGCACGTTTGTTAGCAGAGTATCTGGGGCGTTGACGGGTTTCCCGTACAAACAGTGTTGTTAAACATTGCAGACAGTACGGGCCAGAGTGTTTGTCCTCATGGTCTCTGTGGCTGCTGTGGTCAGACGTCAGACTTTATTGGCTGTGTGAAGCGGAAAGACGAGCGAAAGTGCAGCCGTTATGTGAGATGAAAATATAGTAATTTACAAATTTTTCCTGTGTAAATGCACTGCAAGATCTCAGACGTGATTTTCACAAATTACCAGGGGTCCACAGGTAATACTAATCCCATTCGAAAAGGGCTTATGTCTCACTGACACCAGGAGAACATGGACCAGAGGACTCGCTGACATCAGGAGAACATGGACCAGAGGACTCACTGACATCAGGAGAACATGGACCAGAGGACTCGCTGACATCAGGAGAACATGGACCAGAGGACTCACTGACATCAGGAGAACATGGACCAGAGGACTCACTGACATCAGGACCAGAGGACTCACTGACATCAGGAGAACATGGACCAGAGGACTCACTGACATCAGGACCAGAGGACTCACTGACATCAGGAGAACATGGACCAGAGGACTCACTGACATCAGGACCAGAGGACTCACTGACACCAGGAGAACATGGACCAGAGGACTCACTGACATCAGGAGAACATGGACCAGAGGACTCACTGACATCAGGAGAACATGGACCAGAGGACTCACTGACATCAGGAGAACATGGACCAGAGGACTCACTGACATCAGGAGAACATGGACCAGAGGACTCACTGACATCAGGAGAACATGGACCAGAGGACTCACTGACATCAGGAGAACATGGACCAGAGGACTCACTGACATCAGGACCAGAGGACTCACTGACATCAGGAGAACATGGACCAGAGGACTCACTGACATCAGGAGAACATGGACCAGAGGACTCACTGACATCAGGAGACATCAGGAGAACATGGACCAGAGGACTCACTGACATCAGGAGAACATGGACCAGAGGACTCACTGACATCAGGAGAACATGGACCAGAGGACTCACGAGAACATGGACCAGAGTACTCACTGACATCAGGAGAACATGGACCAGAGGACTCACTGACATCAGGAGAACATGGACCAGAGGACTCACTGACATCAGGACCAGAGGACTCACTGACATCAGGAGAACATGGACCAGAGGACTCACTGACATCAGGAGAACATGGACCAGAGGACTCACTGACATCAGGAGAACATGGACCAGAGTACTCACTGACATCAGGAGAACATGGACCAGAGGACTCACTGACATCAGGAGAACATGGACCAGAGGACTCACTGACATCAGGAGAACATGGACCAGAGGACTCACTGACATCAGGACCAGAGGACTCACTGACATCAGGAGAACATGGACCAGAGGACTCACTGACATCAGGACCAGAGGACTCACTGACATCAGGAGAACATGGACCAGAGGACTCACTGACATCAGGAGAACATGGACCAGAGGACTCACTGACATCAGGAGAACATGGACTAGAGGACTCACTGACATCAGGAGAACATGGACCAGAGGACTCACTGACATCAGGAGAACATGGACTAGAGGACTCACTGACATCAGGAGAACATGGACCAGAGGACTCACTGACAAATAGAAATAAACTATTTTCTGTATTACCTAATTTTTTTGCCCCTACTCTGTATAAAAACTGCATCTCACAGATAATTGACTCAAGATGAAATGTCTATTCTTGGTGTTGGATTTAATAGAATACATTTCCCCGACTTATACTCAAGTGCAGGCATGTCCAAACTCAGGCCTGTGGGCCAATTGCGGCCCTCTGTTACATTTTATGTGGTCCTTCTGCTTCTAACACAAAGTCGCCATCTCTGTTTCTTACAGGTCTCTCCATGACCTCGAACCAACATCTGTGACATGTTAGAGCCATCTGAGGAGCACAGGGACTGGCCTCCTGCTGGGACTCTGAGGAGCACAGGGACTGGCCTCCTGCTGGGCCCCAGGGTCAGTATGAGACATGGGGACGCAGCGCTTCAGATTAATGCAGCTAAAATCTTCTGGAAAATGTGAGTCAGGCTCTACTCAGGTAGTTCTCAAATCCAGGTTGAAGACCTGTTTAGCTGTGCATACAACTGAAGGACCTCATACTGTATCTACTCTTTTTAATGTACTGTGGCTATTTTTGATTTTAATGTTTGAATGTTTTTAATTCCCTGTGGGATTTGTTTATGTAGATGTTTATGTAAATGTTGATGTTTATGTAAATGTTGATATTTATGTAAATGATATTTATGTAAATGATGTTTATGTAAATCGTGTTTATGTAAATGTTGATATTTATGTAAATGATATTTATGTAAATGATATTTATGTAAATGTGTATGTTTATGTAAATAATGTTTATGTAAATGTTGATGTTTATGTAAATTATGTTTATGTAAATTATATTTATGTAGATGTTGATGTTTATGTAGATTGATTGATTGAAATGACAACCTTAGTAAAGGCTGTAGACTGCCATGGTCCTTCATGGTGGCTCTTAATTGTGAATGGTTCCCAAATGAATGTAGGCCAGTGATTCTAAACATGTCTCCAAGGGAACTTCCACCACTGCTATTGTGCGGGAGGTGGATCATGTTGACTTTGTCTGACGTCTCCTCGATGGGCATTTCTCTGATATGTAATTACAGACTGCTCCATACTCTAGGGCAGGGGTGCTCCCACTTTTTCAGCATGCGAGCTACTTATAAAATGATCAAGTCAAAATGATCTACCTACTATAAAAATGCAAAACATATATATATTTCTAAATATATTGAGGATTCTTTATATCTACAATGTATGTTGATGTACATGCAAAACCGCATGATTTATGAAATAATTTGCATTTAAGCACCGCCTCTGGCGGTCATCCAGGATTCATAGAACCAAAGTTACATTCGTAACTTTCGTTCTGTAGCGGCACTTACAGTCATAGTAGAAACTCAGGGTGAAGACGTGTTATTATAGATCCATGGTGAAGACATATGTTTACAAGCATTGACCCCAGTCCTCAGCCCTGGTTTGATCCTGGTTTAGCTCCTGTTTTGGTTGTTTTCGAGCGTGTGTGATCACTTTGCTGCTCTCTGATGTGGAGCGAGGATCGCTGCTGTGAACCGCTGTTAAGGCAGTATGATCCATGCTTTAGTGATCAGAGGTCGCACGTTTTGTTTGTTGTTGTTGTTTTGGGGGCAAACTGTGCCGTGCAAAAACGCAAAACTCCGGTTATCTCCGTCCACACGCAAATGCATAAACGGATTAAAAAAATATATATATGTAATGCGATCTTCCAATACTACCTTTGCGATCGACTGGTAGATCGCGATCGACGTATTGAGCACCCCTGCTCTAGGGCATGTGTACCTATTTGCATGCAATCCTCACCTGCCGAGCTCAGGCTGCTTTCTCATAAGAATCATCCCTCAAACTGCTGTGGATCATAAAGTTCAGACCTTAAACACAAGTGCTTAACATTTGAGACAATCCCACAAGGCATTCAAATCATAATCCATCACAGTACATTACAGTTTTTTCCTGTGTGATGAGAGGGGTAATGTGGTTGATTGAGTGTGTGGGTGTGCGTGTGCACTTGTTTTCAACTCCTGGTGGGTTCCATATCCTGAGATTTCACTCACATTATGGGGACTGGTTTTACGTTGTGGGGCCCGAACACCGGACCCCACTGGTCCAAGCTTAATAATCAATGGGTAATGCTTTTCTAACGGTCCTTATGCAGTCTCCGCAAAAACATGGAAAGGACCCCTGGAGGTTTACTTTCCTGAAAAAAGTGTGTTATGTGTCGGAACCCTGGTGGTGGCATGCAGGAGATCATGGAGGGGCACACTGGGGCAATTTCAGTCCAGCAGGCTGGAGCCAATCATGGAGCAGCACAACAGAGGAAATCAAGTCCTCAGGCTAGAAAAGGTGCAGGTGTGGTCCATCAGGCTGCAAGAAATCACTGAAGCGCACGCTTACAAACCCCTGGTAAGTGATGACTACAAGTTACAATTACAAATTGTTATATAGATTTATTAAGATTATTTGTTGTGTGTGCAGCTTAGTCAAGAGTCACTTAACTGAAGTGATAGTCGACTCAGATTCTGACGATTTCACTGTCAAGAAGAAACTTGTGAAAAAGTATTGAAAAAGAAAAGTCAACAATACTTTTCTTTGAGACTCAGAAAATGATGAACCAAAAGCAAATAAGAAAGTTATCAAGCAGCTTTAAAAAAAGAACAATGGAGCGAGAGTTTACAGCAAGAGCACTTCTGCCTGTTCAATGCCCAGCCTCAAAATGTCAAGAAAACATGTAAATGAAAGTGACGTAGCCAGAGCATTGGCTCTACCTGTGAAATCTAAAGCACGTAAACCTGAAGTTTGAGCAGGAGTCGTGGAAACCTTGAGCAGAATTTTGAGGTTTTAAAGGCCGGCAATGAACTTTAGTCCCAGATAAACAGCCCAATTCTCCAGTTAAATCCAGTGACTTTTTGCACTGTATAGACTGTGCTGTAACAAATCTTTTCTCACTTAAACTTAAGACCCCCCTAACCCCCCTCCGCCACAGGAATAAACATTTACTCGAGTACAATACAGGTGTGACCCCACCTTCGCCCCCTTTCTCCACGAGAACAAACTGTTCTGTAAAAAAAAAAACAGAACAGTTTGTGGGCGACAGTAGCGCAGTTGGTAGAGCATTGGCCTTTGAGCCAGAGGGTCGTGGGCCCGATCTTCACCATTGACTCCCACTGTCTGCTGTCGTTCTGTCCTTGGCAAGACACTTAACCTCTGGGAACACCAGCCACAGTGGAGCGGCTGCGGCTGTAAAGTGCCAAACTGCCGTTGTGTCCTTAGGCAAGACACTTTACCCCCATTGCCTAGAATGAGTCTGGTGTGTTTGTGAATGATTGGTGGTGGTCGGAGGGGCCGATGGCCCTGTCAGTGTGCCCCAGGGCAGCTGTGGCTACAGTAGTAGTTTATCACCTCCTAGTATGGAGTGAATGAATAATGACATGTAAAGCGCCTTTGAGTGTCCAAAAAAGCGCTATATAAAACCAACGCATTATTATTGTGACCCACGCGAATGTTTTACTCAAATAAACTTGACCTGACTAGACACTTTTTTGTGCACACATACATTGACAACCCCTTACGTCTCTCTAGAAGATCCTGGGTTCGAATCCCGGACTGAACAGGGCCTTTTTGAGCGTTGTTCTATTTCATCCTTCCTAACCGCCAGAGGCTGTGCTTAAGCACTAGATCAGGGGTGGCCAACCAGTCACAGACTAAGAGCCAATTTTTTTTACTGTGTTACAGCAAAGAGCCACATCATACAAATATGCACTACATAAACATCACCCCAACCCTTACACACGCACACGCGCACACAAACACACCTCGGCTTAGACAGATTTATTGTAAATGTCATCAACATGATAATGACAGAAATTGACTCGTACAGTACTAAAGGGCTGGACTCGACTCTCCCTGGCTTCCACCGCTCGCTTCAAGCCGCTCCCCGGTACTTTTTATTAATGCTTTGGCCCTGGTTCTAACCGGGCGAGTCGATACCAGAACAATATCACGTCAGCGAACATCAATTATGATTCCGAAATTGAAAAAAGCAGGCAGAAACACAACTGTCTTTATCGAACCATGATTCCCTCTCTGACTGCATTTAGCAAAAGATATAGATTTGACACATAACACCAACACCAACCACCACAGACACATGTTCAGTGTAAGACCAGATACTTTTGCATTTGATTGAAGACAGACACTCACCAGGCAGAGTTGGCTCATCTCCTGGTGTAGCTGGTGCTAGCTGGTTTTAGCATGTTAGCCGGTGTTAGCTGGTGTTAGCCGATGTCCGTAAATGTAATCCATTTGGTCAAACCACCTCCAGACTTTTCGGTTCTGCCTCTACTTCTGCTGCTGTGATCTTTCATGTTCGTGGGAATCATTCTGTTCCGTCCTTAGCGCTAGCTCCACAAACACCTTCTGGTTTCTGGTGGAACCATCGAGCTCACGCTGGTGTCCTCTCCTCAAACTGAGGAAGGTGTTGCCCTCATCCAGCGACCAAGGAATTGTTTTCCGTACGGACGTCATGGGTCGAGGCAACGTGTTGTTTGTTATGATATTTGCAACAGCTGAGGCAGCAGCTGCAGAGTGATTGACAGCGCATCTGACCAATCAGAATTGACGTTCGCCGACGTCAGATTGTTTTGGCGGCCCGGCTAGTGGAGTGAAGTCGACCTTTACTATGGGTCAGAACTACATAGGGAATGAATGGCAGCGCCACCACCGAGGCGTTTTTGACGCTTGTCGTGTGAAAGCCCAAGAGCCGCACGGAACCAGCCAAAGAGCCGCATGCGGCTCACAAGCCGCGGGTTGGCCACCTGCAAAGGTAAAAAGCTCGTAAAGACCCGATGAAACAGAGAGAGGCCGAAAGAAAGAAAGCTCAAGGGTTCCAGCATCCCAGCAAGCGAACATCCGGTTAGGTCGAGCAAAGACGCCACTAGTAACCCACAGAAACATGCTGAATACGCACATGTAAACAGCCACTAAAACAGGGTCAGGTCGAGCAGAGACGCCACCAGTCCCCGACACAAACACACTCAATAAGCATAGTAAATAGCCAATAGAACAGGGCAGGTTGAGCAGAATTGCCACCAGTAGCCCCCAGATACACGCTGAATACACGCAGGGAACAGCCAACATAACAGGATTAGGTCGAGCAGAAACGCCACTGGTAACCCACGGAAACACACGCTGAATATGCACAGGTAAACAGCCAATATAACAGGATTTGTTTGAGCAGAAACGCCATTGGTAACCCACGGAAACACACGCTGAATATGTACAATATAACAGGGTTAGGTCGAGCAGAAACGCCACCAGTAACCCACAGAGCCATGTGGAATACGCACAGGTAAACAGCCAATATAACAGGGTCAGGTCAAGCAGAAACGCCACTATTAACCTTCTAAAACAAAACACTGTGAAGGCAAATAAGATCCAATGCCGAAGGGGATTAGTGTAGCTGCATACTGACTGTCTCTCTCACTTTAAATTCCAGGAATTCCAGTGCCTAGGCTACATGATGCCATGCGAGATCCCCGCCATGGAGTTCCCCGCCTTGGACTAGTCCCACCTTCTCTTTGTCTTTTCTTCTTCGTACACAAAAATGGGTCTTTCGCATTCTTCACTCATAACATTCAGCTTCGCCGGAAAGTCTACTCCCACTTCTACTACTCACACAACATTCCTTTACCTTGCCTGCCGTTCACACAATCAGTGCTTTCATAGTTGTATGTGTATGTATTTTATACTGTTTTATTTTTATTTTTATCATTCGTGCCTGTGAAGCACTTAGGCAGCTGGTATTGTTGTAAATGTGCTATATAAATAAAGTTGACATTGACATTGACATTGACATAGTTCACCGTGCAGACAATATCCTTCAATACCTCATATACCTACCCTGCTTGCTGGGACCCAATCTCAGACCCGCTGCTACAACCCTGTTCTCTCCTGTGTATTCTCAGAGCCGTCACTCAAACTCCTCGTCAAAGGCACCCGCAACTGCTACTACGTAATCTGTCTCCCAATCTCTACACATCTCACTCCCTCAGGACAGGCGCTGCTACGCGAGCGGCGTCGCTGGGTTTCCCCTTCTGCCCTCCACAGCTGGGGCGCTGCTCATCCTCTGCCCTGTTCGTATACTTCAGGCCAGACACTACGACCGTACAGGCAGCCCAGCGCTCCTTGGCATCCCTGTAAGCACTTGCAAATCCATCCTCGTAAGCACTCGCAAAACTTCCTGGTGGTGGCAGCAGCTGTGCCTTTATTAATAGTGTTGCCTTTATTAATAGTGTTGCCTTTATTTATAGTGTTGCCTTTATTAATAGCGTTGCCTTTATTTATAGCGTTGCCTTTATTAATAGTGTTGCCTTTATTTATAGCGTTGCCTTTATTAATAGTGTTGCCTTTATTAATAGCGTTGCCTTTATTTATAGCGTTGCCTTTATTTATAGCGTTGCCTTTATTTATAGCGTTGCCTTTATTTATAGCGTTGCCTTTATTAATAGTGTTGCCTTTATTAATAGCGTTGCCTTTATTTATAGCGTTGCCTTTATTTATAGTGTTGCCTTTATTTATAGTGTTGCCTTTATTTATAGTGTTGCCTTTATTTATAGCGTTGCCTTTATTTATAGCGTTGCCTTTATTTATAGCGTTGCCTTTATTAATAGTGTTGCCTTTATTAATAGCGTTGCCTTTATTTATAGCGTTGCCTTTATTTATAGCGTTGCCTTTATTAATAGTGTTGCCTTTATTTATAGCGTTGCCTTTATTTATAGCGTTGCCTTTATTTATAGCGTTGCCTTTATTTATAGCGTTGCCTTTATTTATTTATAGCGTTGCCTTTATTTATAGTGTTGCCTTTATTAATAGCGTTGCCTTTATTTATAGTGTTGCCTTTGTAGGGTAAGAAAATTGTAGTGTAGAGCGGCTAGTCTCCAGATCAGAGTCTCGCCGTTCTACACAAGTGGGATCTGATTTATTTATTTTGGGCACCAGCAGAGTTCGAAAAGTCTGCACAGATCCAACTAATCTGCCTCGATCAGTCTTGCAAATCTGATAGGTTATGAGTACGAAATCAGCCAGGGATATCAAAAGATTGGAAACAGGACGCTTAAAAGATGATTTAAGTTAACGTGGGTTTATTGACTACATACGAAAATAGAAAAATATCGACGAGGAGGGGTTTGGTCACATTAAACAGAGATGTTAAACATATCACATGAATTACACACTAACGTGGCAATAGAACAGTCTTACTTTGAGCAGTCCGTATGGAGGGAGGAGGGATGAAGAAAAGGGTGAAGATGATGAGGAATAATGGGAGTGGAGTAGAGATGAGGCCGAGCAGTCCACGTGTCCTTTTGTTCGAACAGAAAGGAGACGAAAGCCAGTAGGTCGAATCCAGACTTTTAATTCCACACACACATGCTCCGTCTAGAATAGCGGTGCGTGAGGGGACGTCCGGAGCCGGAAAGTGGCTGGTGAAGATAGCTGTGGTCTCCGACAGCGGTGTCGTGGGCTGTCCTCGCGGAGGTGGAGAGGCCTAAGTGGGTTACAGGCGCGGGTCGCGTAGGAGACACGTACCCGGTCGTTACAGTGATTTCAGGTTTTCCAAGAGATCGATTCTCTTGCGGCTTGTGCTTTTATATTACAGTCAAAGGAGGCGCGTCTATGACGTCATCTTTGTGCGTCTCCCTGGACAACAGACATGTTATAATGGCATATGCAGGATTAATACCGACATTCATAACACATGTACAGGCACACAACGCATTTACATTACAGATAATGATACACACGTGTAGGGCACAGTACAGGTTATCAGAATAATGACTTCACGAGTGATGGTTTAGAATGTCCGTCTCGGGTGCGATAGTGTTCAGTGTCCACTGGGGGGCGTCAGAACGCCGTGGGTGAATCGTCAGTTATCTAAAGAGAGGAATGTTCCTTGGAGTGAGAGCAGACTTTGATCTCTGATCTCGCCAGGCAAAAGGGGTAAAGATGTTTTAGTCCCGTGCTCGATTTATTGCTCCAAGCTGACAGTCGTTATCTCTATGACCGATGATGGCTCTCTGTCCGACCCTTGTTACTCCACAGATGTGGCTCAGGAGGGTCATTCCCCGGAGGGCATGTTTACGTATTCCGGTCCGCTGGTCAGTGTCCGACTGGGTGTCCTTTAATTCACCTTACACCTTTATTTATAGTGTTGCCTTTATTAATAGCGTTGCCTCACTGATCTAATTCTCACCCTCACGCTCGTATAATTCGTCCTGCCAAACCCAGAACAAACTCACAGCCTTTTGGGGGATCGTGCGTGCACTCAGCAGGAGTCTCGCTGGCCCTAATTGCCGCACGGGGGCCTAGGAGGCCAAACTACCTATCAATAAAAACATTCAAACTGCATTTTGTCTTCTGAGTCTCTCCAGATTGAAGTAATATTCTTCATTATGGTGGAGCCAAAAAAGCTGTGTTTGAAAGGCTGAACAAAATGGCCATAACAACAACTCTCCAACATTCTATAAATAAGTAGAAGGAGTTGGCCTTCTTCTGTGGGGCTTCTCTACAAATGTTAAAGGTCCAGAATGAAGCTTTCCTCAACTCTGAAGCAGAAGGGAATTCGTCAGGTGAGATGACAAATTGTTGATACATGTAGAGACACAACAGATTAAAATGCTGTGTCATCTTGAATGTTATGCGTCTATCTTTTGATTAGTAATGAGTAATTCCTTATTCTTTTCCAACAAATGGAAAAGCTTCTGCAATGGCTATGCTGCCTTTTAACAGTTTAAGTGCCTTTGAAGCAGCAGAGCCGGCCTGAGCTCCTCTGTCTCTCCAATCATTCAACTCACTCCTCCACCAACATATTCCATTACTAATTGACAATTTGGACTTTTTCATGCATGCTCATCATCAGTCTACCCTCCATAACAACAAGTCCATACACTGGATCCATCATATTGCAGTCCAGGATCGAATCTCAGTAAATCACCTTGGCAATGAAAAACAGACTATGACATCTTACAATATGAATTTTGCAACTCTCTTCCCGGAGTAGAAATCCAGGACAATATGCGACGGGAGTTCATTGTTCTTTGGGACCCGCATCCTGACTCAGCACATGTCTTTGTTTAAGCCCTTAAAAATGTTGTGGTTCAGCACCCGCATTCAGGAGACATATCTAAGTGCTTCAGCACATCCCACAACAGCAAAGACCAAAGCTTCCATGCCGTGCGGGTATGGATATATCCATGTGTATATATACGCCAAAGCGAGGGAAACTCATGAAAAAAAGATGCACACTCTTGTGGCTACATCAGACTCTTCTGCAGAACACACCGGCCCAGAAAACCAAGATGATCAAAAACAACATTCGGAAGCTAGACTTGGCTTTGGTTCTTCTGTTCCTGTAAACATCCAGGACGCAGTTAGAGAAGAGGATGGTGAGAGGCTGATGAGACTGTACAAAGTTGCCCTGCTTTTCTATAAGGCATATGGACACTGCCAGTATGCCTACAGCACTTTCCTACTAACACTACACGTTAATGTCACTCTGTCCCCACGCATGGCACACAGTGTAGTATGGAACGGGTTTTGGAATGGTAGAGGGGGAAATGGGACAAATATTCCTCTTGAACATCTGGAACATCTGAATATTTTTTGGAAATCTTTAATGACAGGCTTGGGACCAAACCTGTCTGAAACATCAGCAGCCAGGATCAGTAAGTCCATTGGCATCCTCAAGGAGCTGTTGGAAAACAGACACAGAGCTGGAGGTGACAAGGCCAACTGACATCCACCATGTAACCAATGAGCAGGACGACATTCTTGCCTTGGTCAACATTATCAAATATCAACCAGGAAGACAAAGACGAGGACAGCCTCTGCTAAAATAATTTAAATGTCTGACGATGACAAAGACTGTCTGCCATTTGATAACTACACATTTGTTTCATAGGTGCAGTAATACCAAACGAGGTCCCCATGCAGCTTACATCGCTTATAAGGAATTTTTGCAGAAGGACACAGCTGCACTCTTCCTGCCAGCTGCAATGGAGCACTGGGGGAATCAAATACTTGTATTGCACTTTAACATGTTTGCACAATTGCTATCTTTTTGCATGCAGTATTTATGCCAACTAACATGAACATTTCTCTGGTGAGATCAGAAGTTTCTTGTAAATGTTTTGGCATTTGAAAAGAAAATAATAAAAACACCAGTCAGAATGTAAACATAGTAACTTTTATTCAAAAGTCTAAATTTAACAAACCCATGAAGCTAGAAAATGGAGGCAGAATTTAAAGCAAGTCTGAGATCCTCAACATTGACAAGCCTGATTCCATGTGCAGCAGTGTGGTCTACTGTCCACCTGTTTTTATTTATTTATTCAGCAGAGGTGAGCAGCGTATAAAAAGGGCTGACGTTGGACCCACCCTCGCTCACCTCTGACGTCAGCAAGCATGGCAGCGCGCTGTGCTGCAGGTACTGTCTCTCTCCAAACTACTGGATCATGCGCTCGCGTGTAGTTTGGCGCATCAATCTGTACCGGTGCAAACATGCTTTCATATACATTTGGTGAGCGTCCGGGAGGCCGGCCCTGGGGGTCTTTCCACTCGTGATGAGATGCATAGAGTAACAAGATGAATGATCAGCACGAGCCTCTTCTTCACCCTTTCATGTCCCATGCCTGAGTGACGTTTGTGTGGACCAACAATGTGTACGGATCCAGACTGTGCCTGGCATAACTCCATGTCTGATGCAGAAACTTATTTTTAATTAGACCTAACCAATTTAACTTTAACTGTTTTCTATAACTTATTGTCTCTGTCCTCCGATGTCCACCGAACCTGTGTCCTTTTATTTGCGGGAGAAATTGGGTTTCCCTATACCTTAAATAAACAATAGGGTGGCGTTGCAGTTGACATGAGGTAGTGAATAAGTGTCTAGTGGTAGTAAGACACCCGCACCGGACCCTCGATGCTACACATGCTACTTAGTGTTGATTGTATGTCATCCTCCTCCTCTTCATCAAAGTAACTAGTGTAGTGCATGTCAACCTGAGCACAGTCATTTGTAACACTGTCATCAAACAAATCAATTTGACTCTGTTCAAGGTCATAAAATACCTCATGCATAATTCTCAGTATCTCAGGGAGGTTGTGGATAATGTATGTGTACACTGTTCTAAAATAGCATTAAAGAGTTCATCTCCAAAACCAGTGCCGGCTATGTCGAGGTGTAAAGTGGTATGTTATTATGGTTCAAAGTAAACTACTGGAGAGGACACCGGACCTGGCAAGGAGTGTGTCCTGTGGGAGCACTGCCAGCCAGATTTTTATCCCACGGTTCCTTGGACACTTCCCCAATTTCCCACACCTGGGGGGCGGGCACTACAGGGAGGCCAGCGGGGAGTAGCACTGCCAGCCATAGACCACGGGGGGACTGAGGCCAGCGGGGAGGCACTGATAGCGCAGAAGGCGTGTGCGCGCCGGGCTAGGCCCACATCACGGCTGGGATGTGCCCGCTCTTCCCTGCAGGTGCCCGGTGGCGACCCGTGGTTGGCAGGTGGCTGGCGAGACTGCAGCCGGTCCCGGGACACCAGAAGGGCTTGGTGAGGACATCGGGGGACAAGCGGCTTTAGCTTTTTAGCTCTTTCTAATGTTTTTTATATATATTTCTAATGGATCCTTTTTTATATAAAGCAGGGGGGAATATATTTTATTACATTTTGTTATCCCTTTTTTTATCCCACCCGAAGCACCCCCGGTTTGCCATGTGCCTTTTATTGATCGTGGGCCAGCACACGGCGAAGGGAGAGACAAATGCAGCCAGCGAAAATTCAATTTGGTAGACGTTAACCAAAATTACCCCCTCCAGGCCGGCTCGCATCCCCAGCCTATCGCCCAGCAGACGCCCCCTTCCAATCATCTGTACCGACTACGCCAGCCGCATAAAAACGGAGAAACTCCCACTTCTCGGCCTCTGAAGCCTTGCAAGCCCTCGAAGCCTTTTGCAGAGAATCGTCTGGAGGAATCGTTTTCGTCTACTCACGCTACTCGGCGCGACCCTGGCGTCCTCCGTCTGGCTGCTTGTGGTCTGCTCCTCCTCCGCGTCCCTGCACCTGCTGTGGTTCGCGTGTCTCCACTGCTCTCCTCTGCGGGCTCTTTCTGCGGGCTGCTCCGCGGGGCCCTCCGCGGGTTCTGTGCTGCTCGTTCCTCGTGGTCTGCTGCCGCACGCAGAAGGTCTGGCGGTGCCGTGCGTGTCCCTGCCTCGATTGGCGGTGCCGCGTTGTCCCGTTGCTTTTCCCAAGTCTCCTGGCATGTGAGTACAGTGAGTGTGTGTCAATGGAGTATGTTATTGTGTTATTATCATATTAATAAATGTAACGTTTAGTCTAGTATGGATCTAGTAGCTAGTCTGGTGAGTGAAGAATGTGTGAAGCCATTCCCCAGCCATTAAGCACAGGAAGTTAAATTAAGAAGAACGCAGAGAACATCTGTTTAGAGTAGCCTCAGGCCTACTCACACAGGGGCTATTTGTTTGTTCTGAAACAGAGAAGGTATTGTCTTCACCTAAGGATGTTGGGACATGTGTTTTCAATTATCATGTCATGTGACTGTGTGCTTATCATCGATAGCCTGTTCTTGAAGCGGAGTCTTTTGCTTTGGAGTTGCCAGGGAGCAGGGCCCGGACTGGAGCACCAGTCTGACACTAGTATCCTGTAATCTGTATTCTGTCTTTTTATATATTAAACCTTTTTTATATATCTAAGCAGAATTTGTAGTGTCCATTTTTCATCGAAGGAGAAACCGTGGCTGAACCAGCGTTAACATATTTTGGTCCTTCTTGAGCCGGATGTCAAAACATCATTTTTTTGGAGCTGACCGTCGTCCTACAGTACTGGAGATCTGAAACAGCAGCGTGGCTTGGAGGTTGCAGGTCGAGAAACAACTGCAGCAACAGTCTCTGTGTGGGGTTTGATCAGCTTCGAATTTCGGATTGAAGACACAAAAGCCGCGGACATCGCGATAACAGGCAAGTGTGAATTTACTTTTGAAGTCGGAGACTCAAAAAAGAGGCCGGGGATAACGAGGCTTATCCTTTTTATAGTCGAGGGCTATTTCTTAGGCCTAGGATAACGAGGTTTATTCCTTCTAATAGTCGGGGAGCTATTAAAGACAGTCAAGGGGGGCCCGGAATAACAACAGGTTATTCTTTTAGATAGTCTGGAACTATCATAGACTGTAATAATAACGGGGTTATTATTAAGAGTAAGTCGGGGACTACTTTTTACTGCAGTTAAAAGTGAACGGGGTTCATTTTGAATTAAAGACGTCTGTGTGAATGTGTGTGTGAAAGGAGATCAATCTACACTTGAAGCACCGGACAACCAGAAACCTTGCGGTGATAACGAAAAGTTGTCGGCTTGGTGAAGTAGAGTTGGATTGCATCTCATTATGTTTTAAGTAATCGTGAAAGTGGTCTAAAACAATTACATTCCTTGTGATTAAACACCCAGGAGAAACCGGATGAAACATTAAGTTTTATCTAGAAGCTTGTTTCTCGAGGAAGTGATTTGGCCCGTGAGGCATTCCACTAAGATCGTTTACAAATGTGTAATTAATATCCACTGTTGTATAAGCAATAGTTATTAAATAGAAGTTGAAGATATCTAAGTAATTTACTAAAGAGTAAATATGGGTTCATCTTGTACTAAAACGGTAGATCTAAAAGGTGATCCTAAGTTTATGCAGAGAAAAAATCCTGAATCAGTTAAGTATTTAAGAAACTGGAAGAAGAAGTATGGGTTTGAAGGTAAACTAACACTAAAAGAGTGTGAAACACTGGTGATGAAAGTTAGTTTAGGACTTAAATCCAAAAAGTTGCCATCAGAAAAACAATTGCATGAGCAGAAAATGGCAGAGCTGTGGTTAGTTGCAGCAAAGTGTAGGGATAAGCAAATTAAAGAGAAGAAGAGTGAAACGAGCCTAGTTGCCTTTACAACAGAAGAAGACAATTTGGTCCAGGCAGGGAGGCGCCATGTGCAGCAGCAGCAGCAGCAGCAGCAGCAGCAGCAGCAGCAGCAGCAGCAGCAGCAGCAACAGCAACAGCAGCAGCAGCAGGCTGTAGTACAGGCTCATAAATACACAGCGGCACCACCTCAATATACTCCACTGCAACAGACAACAAATCTATTCCCAGATAATTCTGTATAACTGCAGGATAGTTTGTATCCACATGCAGAGCTAGAAGCAGCAGCACAGCCACAAGTCTGTGATGTACAAACACCTGTTGCTACTAGATCACGGCATCCAATGAACGCGTCGTGGAGCAAAAGTTTTGGGAACCTTTTCAGTCCAAGGGTTGACTTCTCAGAGAGAGGTGCAGATGCATTCCCAATGATAGAAGTCCCAAATCCCACTCATGATCCACAAGTGGTTGGAAGTTTGCCTACTATGTATGTCTTTCGTACTTGGACGAAAGCAGACATAATTAAAGCCACAGAAAGTGTCCCAAGCCATAGAGAAGACCCAGATGGATTTTGCGATGGTATGAGACAACTGGTGGACATGTATAGGCTTAACGGAATTGAAATTAGGGACATTTACATGACGAAAATGGGAGTTGATTGGACAAGATGCAGACAGCATTATAACCCAAATGATAATGCAAACCCACCTGTGCTTCTTCCTGCAGCAGACCCACTCATTAATGATAGATTAAATACTCTACATAATCAAATCAGAGAAATGTTCAAAACTTTACCTGACTATGGGAAGTTAGCTCAGGTAAGACAAATGGAGGATGAGACAGTAGTAGATTTTAGAGTGCGGTTTGAAACAGCCTTTAGAAAACACAGTGGGTTGAGAGACAATAATGCAGCGGAACGTGTAATTTGGGATCAACAGTTTAAACAAGGGATGTTGGCTAATTTAAGACCAGAAGTCTCTGAATGGATAAAGAGAAATTTTGTTGGATTGCCTACTGCGACGCTGCCTGATTTCATAACACATGCTATTCATGCTGAAGTGGTTGCTAGAAATAAAAGAGAAATAAAGAGAGAGAAGAGCAAGCCAGATCAGTAGATTCTTTCTTGCAAGATTTGGGAGACTTGTGTTACCAGAGAGCACAGGGCCAATCAGCAAGGAGGGAGCGGAATGGAGGCAGAGGTCAAAGCAGAGGGAGGGGGCAGATGAAGACTAGGAGAGAGAGAAAGTTGGACAAAAGCAATGATTATTGTTACATATGCAAAAAGAAAGGACATTGGGCGAGAGAATGTGAAGCATGGACCAGAGAATGTGAAGCAAGTTCAGATGAGGACAAGAGAGAAGAATATGTAGAAAAAAAAGGGAGAAATCAAAAACATCACAATGCATGACTAGGGAGTCAAAACAAAACTAAAGTTCTGACAAAAAGTAATGATGAAACAGTGAAAATTCCAAATTTAAAAATGACTTCCATAATTGAAAATGAAAATGGATATGATTCTGATTTGGCAAAGCAATGTGATGAGGTTATAGATTTTACTCAATTAGATATTTTTCATGTGTCTAAACCAGAAATAACACTTTACATTGAAGAAAGGCCCTATGTGTTCCTTTGTGATTCTGGAGCGGATAAAACAGTGATTAGGGATGTGAGCAATATACCCATTTCAAAAAACTCAATCACAGTGAGATCAGCTAATGGGTTAGTGCAAAAACAAAATTTGAGTCAGTTGATTACCATAACCAATCCAGAAACAGGCGATGAAGCCATGCTGAAAGTGGTTCTGTCATCGCTGTGCCCGTACAATCTACTGGGACGCGATGCAATGGTTGCTTTAAAAATGGGAATATTTCCAAACAAAAATGGAAATATGGAAGCTAGGCGCTGTAGCAACACTGATATCCATGTCCTACAAGGGGAGGGATCAGTATTGTATTGTTGGACTTTGGACATGCCGACAAGTGACCCTGGAGAATCAGGGAAAGAAATTGTAAAAAGGGCAAAACAGGCATCAAATCCAAGTGCCATTGTCAAACAACATGATGAGTTACATGTCACTCTGAGATTTAAAACAACTCCAGGAGGTGATCCAGTTTACGATAAGCTTGTAAAAAAATTGGGTCCGCAGAGAGTTCAAATTAGAGACATTTACTGGAGAGACAAAACAAGTTTCTGCACTGTAGGAGTGGAGATGCAGTAAAACAGCTTATGGGAGATTTGCAGAATCCACATATCTCTATATCCAAAGACCCAGAGGCAGAGTGGAGTGATAACAATGCCTTTGTTGGTCAAGTGGAATCAATTAGAGATTGGGAGCAAGATAAAAAAGTAGGAGTATACTGGAGTAAAACAACTGGCTGGAGAAAACAAAAGATAAACTGGACAGTAGTATGTACGCCAGCTGTACATCTGACTGACCAGGATCTTGCATGACTAATGACTCTAACACAGGAAGAGGAGGAGGAGCTTGAGCAAGTTCCAGATGAGGTGTGGTCAAAAGGACTCACAGATGTTGGGTTAATTAAGGGAATGTTATCAGTGGAGATCAGAGCAAAAACTGAGTACAGGCCGAGGATAAAACAATATCCTTTAAAACCTGATGCAGTAGAAGGAATAAAACCTGTAATACAGGATTTAATTAAAAAAGGAATAATTCAAAAATGCTCAGATTCCCCTTGTAACACACCAATATTCCCAGTTAAAAAGGCATCTCCATCCACAGCTTGGAGAATGGTTCAAGATCTGCGAGCTGTGAATGAAGCAGTTATTCAAAGAGCACCTAATGTACCAGATCCACATACACTGCTTAATCAATTATGACCAGAGGCTAAAATCTTCTCTGTGATTGATCTCAGCAATGCATTTTGGTCCATTCCAGTGCATAAAGACAGTCAATTTTGGTTTGCATTTACCTTTGAAGGGGAAAGATATGTTTTCACAAGATTAAGCCAGGGGTTCGCTGAATCCCCAACTATTTTCTCTGATGCAATAAAAAATTCTCTTGCTGATTTTAATCCACCGGAGGGAAGCCAGATTTTGAGCTATGTGGATGACATTTTGGTGGCGTCTAAGACAGTTGAGAGCTGTAAAAAAGATACTATAGCTTTACTGAAACACTTGGCTAAAACTGGCAATAAGGTCAGCAAAAATAAAATACAGTTATGGAAGACAGAAGTTAAATACCTAGGTCATACATTAACCAAAGATGGAAGGTTAATTCATGGGGAAAGAAAAGCTTCTATTTTAGCTGCACCTAGACCCAAAACTAAAAAACAGATGATGTCATTTTTGGGGTTATGTAATTATTGCCGGCAATGGGTAGCTAATTATGCAGAATTAGTAAGACCATTACAAAATTTAATTTTTGAAAAGCCAATGACACCTAAAGAAAACATTCATTGGACTGATGAAGCAGTCAAAGCCTTTAGCAAAATTAAAGGAATTATAGCTAGCTCAACAGTTTTAGCTTTGCCGGACTACTCTAAGCCATTTGAACAGACAGTTGACTGTAAAAATGGATTCATGACATCAGTGTTGACTCAAAAATGGGGGTCAAAACAAAGACCAATTGCTTATTACTCTTCGAAGCTTGACCCGGTGGCCAGAGCGACTCCAGTTTGTGTCCAAGCGGTTTTGGCTGCAGCATTAGCTGTCCAGGCATCTGCTGAAGTTGTTCTGTTTCACCCATTGACCTTGAAAGTACCACATGCTGTGTCAATGCTACTTTTGCAAACAAGCATGACATTCCTATCACCAGCCCGTCACCTTTCCTGCATGACACTTCTACTGTCACAATCACATGTGACCGTAGAGAGATGTCATACGGTAAATCCATCTACTCTAATTCCAACAGAAGGAGATGGCACTGCACATGATTGTGTTCAAGAAGCATATAAAGACTTCCGTCCAAGACCTGATATAAAGGACATGCCACTCTCTGGGGGAATTACAGTGTTTGTTGATGGCTCAGCAGGGAAAGGTGAGTTTGGGAAAAATCATGTAGGATACTCTGTTACCACTGTGGATAAAACAATTGAAGCAAAAGTACTTCCAAGTAACTTATCTGCACAAGCAGCAGAATTAGTAGCTTTAACAAGAGCTTGTGAATTGCATAAAGATAAGAAATTAACGGTGTATACTGATAGCCAATATGCATACGCTACAGTTCATTTGTTTTGTCAACAGTGGAAACATCGTGGTTATAAAACTTCTGCGGGAAAAGATGTAAAACATGCAACATTATTAAAGAATTTACTCAAAGCGATAATGTTGCCACAGCAGCTTGCTGTATGTAAATGTGAAGCCCACACGCGAGGGACAGACAAAGTGTCAACAGGAAATGACACAGCTGATAAAGTGGGACAAGTGTTGAGGGACGTCCTCCTACCCAGGGGATACCATCAATGAGGGCGCCCCCTAAACCTCCCTTCTCCGCCAGCTCGGGCAGCTGGACCGGTTCCGTGCCAGTCTGCCGTTACCGCTCCTCCTGTGTATTGTGTTAGATGTTGCTTTTGTCACTTTTATGTTTTTAGCTCTATTTTGTATAGTGACATTAGTTCATTATTATTGCTGTATCCTCTTTCGGTTCAACAAATTCATTTCATTTTACTATCATTATTATAACTTACTTAAAATGGACTAATAACCATTTGCCCAGCTGGGTTTTTTGTTGCGTTCCATATACGACGGACGTAAACACAAAACCTATGGCAGATTTCAGTACTTTACAGCCTGATGCTGTCAACAATTGAATTCCTTGTTCCTTTGATAGCTCTTGGTCCTGGCAAGTGGAGTGTTGGAGTGTGACTGGTGTGAGGTTGTGGGGCAGGTCCTTTGCAACATAACAAGTGAGGACACAGAGCCTCTTAAAGTAAGGAGTTGACAGACCTGGAACTCCCTTCTTAAGAGCGCCAGTGTCCTCCACTTTTTACCTGTGTCAATGCACCTTGCCACAACCTCAAACAGTCACACTCCACACTCCACTATGCCAGATCAAAGAGCTTATCAAAACACAAGATATAACATATTGTTGACCTGCTTCAGCTGGAAAACTGAAACTGCCCATAGGTTTGTGTTACTCCAGTAATGAACCAACAAAAACACCCAGATTGGAAATGGTATTAGTCCATTTTAATAAGTTAAGTTAATGATTAATATGAAATGATTTGTGAACGCAAGAAATTACAGAAATAATAATGAAATAAATGTCACTATACAAAACTAGAGCTTAAAAAAGAACAAATGGTCAAAAGCAACATAAACACAACTACACGAGACGGTAACGCAGACTGCACCGAACAGTCCCAGCTGCCCCAGCTGGCGGAATGGGAGGCCTTTATGGGGACGCCCTCATTGATGGATCCCCGGTTGGAGGAACGTCCTCACACTTGTCCCCACATTTGTCCTCCTGCAGCCAATCAGTTGTCAGACCGGCCACGCCCACTCCTCGCAGCTCCTCCAATAGATCACCGTAAGATGACCTTACAGAGCAAGGAGGCACACACAAACACAAAGGGCAACGAGCGTCCCAATCTAGTGCACAACTGCCCAATAAGGTCGCATGCCCGTAACAGTCTGCACTTGGTGTGAAAAATCAACGCAGAGCAATTATTAGAAAATGGAAGACATACAAGACCACTGATATCTCTCCCACTGGGGCTCGGAGAGATCTCATTTTGACCTGGGGGTCAAAATAGCACAACATAACCATTGCGCCCGCCATGATCTTAAATCCACAGTACCAGACGTTCCCCTGCCTTATGGCATACATGTTCAGCCATCCTGAAGTTGGATGACTTGAAGAGGGATGGAGAAATGTCATATGGTCTATGAAACCAAAATAAACCTTTTGGTAAACACACGCCATTTTGTATGAGAAAGAATCTGAGTCCATCCAAAGAACACTATTGTAAAGCATGGGGGTGAAACATCTTGCTTTGGGCCAGACAAACGGAACCATGCAAAGAATGAAAGAACGGGGCCATGTATCAATTTGAATGAAAACAGCCTACCTATTTCTAAACATGTTTCAGTATACTGCACTAACTTGAATTGGGAGACATTGTCAAACGGCGAGTGATCCTGGCTCCCTCCTCCCCGCACCCCACGAGCTGTAGCCCCCCACTACCCCCCCTCCCCCGCTCTTGGCTGTTGTTAGTTTCGAGCGTCTCACAATATGGAACAATATGGCACTTTGAAAAGTGATGGCGTGACCATAGCATGAAAGAACCGGAAGCAGCGGAGAGACGAAGACGTCTTTGGAAGGCGTTCGCTGTGTAAGCATAAGGAAACTCAGGAAGTTTTCAGTTATACCGGCGCCATTGGTGTGCTAACTCACTGTGCCGTGCTAACCAGAGACTGTGGCTTTTCCTCAAGAAAGTGAAGGCTGGTGGTCGGCTGTATTGGGTCACAATCTGAGAACCCCGAAACACATTCTCTTCCTTGTTTCACACCAAAACTCGTTCGAATATATAATTGCAGGCCAGCACAACCTCTCTTCTTATTCTTCAAAAAGACTATATCCCAATGCACTTGGATATGGATTGCTTGTTGTAATGAATAACGAAAATAAATCAGTTAGGCACTTAAGACTGAACTCACTTGAGAATTGGGGGAGTCTGCTCGCACCGCTTTGGTTGATAGAAAACCTGCAGCCACAGCGGCCCCCTTGAATGAGTTTGACATCCCATTTATTAATTAATATAGTTAATGTTCAAAGCTAGAGTCGGGCCTGAGGTGGTGCTCAAGGTTGTATAGATTCTGTTTCAGTTGGAAAGCCCCCCAATATACACGTTGCCTAAACTTGCCTTCGTCAAATGCATTCAGTCCATTAAAGCATTTTTCACTTGTTTTGGGTGGCCTCGCACAAATAGACTGTTAATCTTTACCTATGAGCTAAATGTTAAGATAAGTCAGTGTAATGTCTCCCTTCTAATCTACTGAAGGAGGTAATAACTCATTCATAAGTTGTAACATAAACACCAGGTGCTGTGCAAACATTGATCTTTTCTCTAACCTCTAAAGTTCACATGAATCCGTACAAGTATACAAATGAGGCAATATTATTTATTTTTATTTAAACTTAAGTAAACTCAGACACACACAGATCCTAATAGATTAAGAATAAAAGAGCAGTATAAAGAGCACACAATTGCATATTTACAACCCGTTCATCCATTACTTATCAGTATTTCTCTCGTCCTATTAGAAGGCTGCCTAGAGTTCTGTCGAAAATAGAATTACACCACAAAACATCAAATCATCCTTAAAATATTCAAACGTCCCGTTCCGTGGCTGGCTATGCAGGTGTGCACTCGGTGCGCCGCCTGCTTGCGGGCTGTTTCCAACCACTAAATAGGTGCACAGCCAACTTCCGTCTCCAAAACGAAAAAAACAAAATCGTATCGCCTGAAAAGCATTATTGAATATATATATTTTTAGATATTTAATTTCCAATTTAAATTTAAAAAACCCTTTGAACAACAATACCAGACCATTCAGGGGAATCTCCGCTTACGATGACTGTGCCCCTGTTTTGGTCCGCTAATCATCAGAATAAAGTCTTGATTATTTTAGTTGAGTCTCGCTGCTAGAAACGGGGGCTAAATTGTAATATTTATCAATCTGAACAAAAAGCAAAGACAGTGACGAACATGGCATCCTAAGTGTACGCTTAATGATGAAAGTAATGTCTGTGGTACACTCAAGGATATCAATATAATAAAACCCAAGCAGCACACGCCACATGGAGTTGAGGCTCTTCCGTATCTACTTTTCCTGAGTATCGATGAATTTAGCCAAGTTTATTTGTATAGAGCATTTCAAACCAAACAACTCAAATTTTGATTTATTATATCCAATACAAAGGCGATAACTAACAACGCCATCATTTAGATATAGCATTATTTGTTCATGATTTCCAACCCATCCATGCCTTCTTCTACAGTTTATCCATGACGTGAGCAGACTGATTTTTAATGTATCATGTCTGTGTTCTACATATGCTCTTTAATGTTTCTGAACTTAAAACAACCCATGTTTCCAACTGATCAACATAAACATGACTCTACTTGGTGTTTTCCTGTAATTAGGAATATATGAGGAAGGGAGAGAGCTGACAATAAAAGTTGCGGCAAATATGAAAATGTAAGAAAAAGTGACATTTCAAACTCTTGTTCTGACCTCTGGACACCTGCCTTTTTCTTCTCAAAGAGACTCCTATCACTCTTCTCCTGTAGATTTTAACATTCCTGATAGACATAAGCGGGAAATACTGGCGTGCCTCAAAAACACAAGTTGGCTGATCTTTATTATTGCTAATGTTACAATAAGGAACACTTCACGATAGTGTTCATTTCTGTCCTGTCTGGTCATCCTCACGTTACTCACTGGTCACCTCTGATCTCTTGGGTCCGCTCTAGGTTTTCTCTCTGGTCTGGTTGTACAGGAACTGTAACATGACAGCTGACGCATCACATTCTTTGTGAAAAAGCCTGGATTTCTCATTTCCCATAAGAGCCGTGGTCACTCTCTTAATGACCCAGTGGTGCCGCCTGCCTTGGCCTCAGCGTCCATGGATTGGGCTCTAAATACAGAAACTCATTCACTGAGATGCCTGTCTCAACACAGGTAAAAAACAGACTAAGAGCTATAAATGAGCAGAGGAGCTCCGCAAGCCTAAGTGGACTTGCTTTCAAGCAATCGGAATCTTCACCTTTATTTGCCCCAAAAAATACGATTCATTCAATTCAAAACAGGTCAAACACAGAAATGCAATAACACGCTGGGGGAAAAAGAATGGATTATAATTTGGTATCTGCAAGTAAACTGGCAATACCCTGCATATCTATTGGACTTGAAGAAAGAGTTGTTAAAATAGAAATTAATGTAACCTCTTATATAAATATTGTAAGATCTAAGCAAGAAAAAAAGCTGTTAGATTTTGGTGTACAATAATGGAAAAAGTTGTGCTGATTCCAATTTGGCAATTTTGACTGACCACAAGGTGGCGCATATGCAATACTGACGTGGTTGTGAATAATACGTTTGCAAATTGTCACTAAATATGTTGAACCACAGGGCACAACTAATAAACAAGAGCAAGTTTTCCTAGGTTAAATCTAAGTTACAGCATTGGCCCCCAGCTCAACTTACTTCGACAGCATTTATCCAGTAGCTTTTTCAGTGGACGACTTGCCTTTTGGTAATCTGGCCTCTGTTGGGCAAACCAGCACTGTAGCGGCCATGAAGGCTCACCAGAGCAGCCCATAAAAGTCAAACATCAGGGTTAATGCACACAGCATTAAAACTTGGATGTGCTGTGATGCAGTGCAGATCTGCAAAATATGTAATGTTATGCAAATCTTATCACCTCTTTCCATTCACCTAATTTTGGCTTATGTACAAAAGCTGGGCATATCCACATGTCTTTGCATTTTTAAAAATAAATCTTACACATCACATGTTTGTGTGATGCATCATTTATAGTATGTGTATGCATGACATCAATTTAATTTTGGGTTTTGAAAATTACATCTGCTATCGCCAGTAGAAAACTGAAAAACACGAAACGGCCCGCTGGAGTGGTGGTAACAGGTTATTATCAAACAGTAAAGTGCTTAATACATTTATATTATCAGGTAAAGTGGAAAAAGTACCATGTACAGCGGCTGAAATGAAATGGAGCTCTTTACAGCAGACGCTCTCTTTCTCAGTCGGCATCGGCAAACAGCTGCCGCAAAGACACCATTGGACGTTACCAATTCGGCTTTCCTCACTCATTTGAGCTCCATTCTCATCTCCACTGTCATTGCTCTCGCCTGTTTCACTTTCTTGGTGTGTTTGATCGCGCTCTGGTTCAAATTGAAAAGGTTCAACAGAGGAGCTCATTG
Source organism: Knipowitschia caucasica (assembly GCA_964034765.1). Lineage (NCBI taxonomy): Eukaryota > Metazoa > Chordata > Actinopteri > Gobiiformes > Gobiidae > Knipowitschia > Knipowitschia caucasica. Next base: position 37,778,637 of record OZ035834.1, on the reverse strand, counting down.
TTGCCGCTACAGCTGAAAACATCCGCAACCTTATTACGTCACTACCCAGAATGCATTGCGACGTAAACAACAATGGCGGCCTACGGTAAAATAAAGATTATAAAATATATTTAATTAGTGACTATTTTCTAAAAAAAATGATGTCATGATAATGTTACTGACAGAAAAATAAATCAAATGGAGTAAACATGTCACTGTAGTCGGAGTTCCTTTTAACACAATACACCACAACATTCTACTGCATCAGTAGTGACATCACTCAGAGAAACAGCCCTTGGTTATGGGCTAAGTATCAGTTACGTGAACCAAAACTCTGCACTCTATTCCAAAGAAAATTGTAAGCCACACAAACAGGCACACAAAACACAAACACACACATTCACACACATGCACATACACACAGGGAGACTGACTTTTGCTGAGTAAAGTTGGTTTTGTGGCAATATAATCTTTAGATATTTGATCCATCCGAGTATTCAAACTCCCCCACCACGTTAAGGTGGCAGTCCAGGGAACTGAGAGCTAAATCTCTTTAGAATATTTTGTTTCTTTAGTGCAACTCACCAAATATATTTAGAAATGTACTTTAATTCACATAATTCACAACCGAATCATCGTTGGTTGAAGCTGAAGTCCATCCATCCATTTTCTACCCTCCATTTCTGGGTCAGGGGGGTGGCAATCAGAGATGCCATATCAAGTTACTGAAGCTGAAGTAACTTTTAAAAAATTGAATCGCAGCAGGTGTATACAACAGGTGAATGTAGCAGGTGTATACAGCAGGTGTATGTAGCAGGTGTATGCAGCAGGTGTATACAGTAGGTGTATACAGCAGGTGTATGCAGCAGGTGAATGTAGCAGGTGTATGTAGCAGGTGTATATAGCAGGTGTATGTAGCAGGTGTATATAGCAGGTGTATACAGCAGGTGTATGTAGCAGGTGTATGTAGCAGGTGTATGCAGCAGGTGTATGCAGCAGGTGTATACAGCAGGTGTATGTAGCAGGTGTATGTAGCAGGTGTATGCAGCAGGTGTATATAGCAGGTGTATGCAGCAGGTGTATGCAGCAGGTGTATACAGCAGGTGTATGCAGCAGGTGTATGTAGCAGGTGTATGCAGCAGGTGTATACAGCAGGTGTATGCAGCAGGTGTATGCAGCACAAAGCTTCTTTAATTAATTGATAATGATTAATAATCTTATTTGCACATACAGTACAATGAAAAGATATTTGCAGATTTACCGTAGTAGGAAATCCCTGAAAGAGAAGGCGAGAGTGTGAGACCTGATGGGAACGCTCAATCCAGCCTGGACCTGCACCTGTGAAAAGCTCTCCCTCGGTCCAGACTCGTAGACTACATCCTCCTCCCTGCCTGGAAGCCTCTTCAGTCCAGCACACAACCCCAGTCCTTATTCTAGAACCTGACTCCTTAAGTGGGAGTGGATCCCTCAAGGGAAAGTTTCTTCCCATGTTTCTCAACTGTTTATTTTTGTGTGAATCCTTGCAGATGCTGGAGGGACAGTGATGATCCAGGACATTGAAGAACCTTTGTTTACATTTACAGACAGTGTCGATCCACTCCCACATGGACCAAAGACTCATATGTGTTGCCTTTCCTGCGTTTGATTCTTGGATCTGTTGTTGTGAAATCGACAGCTTTGTAAAGTCCTTTGAGACGACTGCTGTTGGAATTTAGGGCTATACACAAACATATTGAATTGAATTGACATTGCATAACTCAGACTGGAAACACAGACAAAAACTTTAAAAAGGCATAAATGTAAACATTTAAAAAGAAAAGTAATAAATACAGTGAGATGACATGTGGGAGGAGTACACAACAGGTATTCAGAAACACAATCAGGTATCAGTTATTCAGAAATATAATCGATAATACACATTGATTATGTGAGGCTGTACATGAAATCAAAATATGCATGATCAATAGACAGAATGAGTCCTTCATTTAGTCCAGGAAATGTGTTATCTTTTTAAGTATAGATCCAGCATATATATACATACGTGTGTATATATATATATATATATATATATATATATATATATATATATATATATATATCATATATAAACTTCTACGTCATGGTGCTCCGCCCCTTATAAGGCTACGCTATGGGTACTCGTAGAAGCGTCCAGCTTCCCGCCAGAGAAAACTAAATGCTCCAATCACGTGCCAGTCCCATCTATAAATAGCCCTCTACAGCCCGCACCTGCCACTTTTAACTCTGGCGCCATTGAGAGAATTCTACTCACCTACTCGAAGTCTGAAGATGTCGTCGCCGTCTCCTGCTCGTCCGAGGACCCCTTCGCCCTCCGGCATCGGACGAAGGAAGTGCGACGTCTGCCGTCTCAGGCTCCACCGCAAGGACCGCCACGACCTGTGTTTCCTGTGCCTGGGGGTCCTCCACTACCAGGATCAGGAGGAGGTTAGCTGCGCTGCATGCCTTGCTCTCCCCCGGGAGGAGAGAGAGCGCTGCTTCGCGTATGCTAGCTTCGCAGTGCCTCACCCGGGTCCTTCCCAGGAGGAAGAACCTGAGGTGGAATATGTGCCGCTCGACCTGCCTCCCGCACCCAGGGAGTGGGGAGACTGCGTCGTGGAGGGCAACGTGGACGAGGACCAGGGTTCCTGCCGTGGAGAGGAACATGGATGTCCCCCTCCCTCCCCAACTCACCCCAGCAGTAGACGACTTCACTTCGGTGGTTTCTTCGCAGTGTGGGAGGAAGAGGCTCGCACCCACGCTATGCCCGCGAATGGACCCGGCGTTCCATTATGCCATGCGTGATTGGTCCAAGCCCCTAGCAGCCAAGAGGCCTGCACTGGGCTATGGTGCCTACTGTTCGGTCCAGGACTGATCCTTGTCCAGAGGGGTTCTGGACGTGGAGGACTCAGTCAGGCTGGCGTTGCTCCCCAAGTCCTCCGTGTGGCCTGGAAGCAGACCTCTCCTTCCCTCTGAGCGGGATAGGATGACTATATCTCTGCTGAATCGTTAGCGAGTAACATGGGACTCCTCACTGGCGCCTTGGACAGGTCCCTCGCCGCGGGTCAGGCACTCAGCGGCGAGGAGCTCTCGAGGGCCAGGACCACTTTGGCGGCGCTCCTCCGGATGGTCCAAGCGTTTGCCATCGACGGGGGTCGCACCATGGCCACCGCACAGCTCGGAGCTCGCCACCTCTGGCTCGGGCTGGTGGACATCAGAGAGGCTGAGAGGATGCAACTGCTGGACCTCCCGATCACCACACTCCCTCTTCGGTCCAGACATGCAGGGGCTTGTTCAGAGAATCGACAGCGCGGCCAAGGACTCTGCTAGGCTGGCTCCCCATCTGGCGCCGCTTCGGGAGTATCGCCAGCAGCAGCAGCAGCACAGGAGCAGCGAGAGAGACCGCTCTCCCAGACTTCGCTCTGCTCCTCCCCAGTCCAACGCACGCACCGTGCGTCCTGCTCCAGCGAGACCCCGGGACCCGGAGCGGACCTTCGGGGCTCCCAAAGACCAGCGTCCCCAGCGCCGCACTGCCTACAATGGGGGACGACGGGGAGGGAAAACTTTTTTCAATAAAAGGAAAGATTTCTTGTATTCTCTGTCTGAGTCTCCTCTGTTCTTGCACCACATGCCGTCACAGGTAGAGGGCAGTGTTGTATTGAGAACAGCTCAGTCGCTCTTGGTGGTTAGTCCGCAGCGGCCATTGCTGTCTTCAGATCCAGGCATTAACAGATCTGACGCTTCATCTCCCCGGGGAGTTGTGAGGCGCAGAGTTTTCACTGCCACTGTCCAGCCATCAGTTCAGGGCTCGGACAGAACCAGCGCTTTCTCTTCACGGTCAGGGGTCAAGCATAGAGGGCAGGCTGCTATGAGTGAAAGAGAGGACTAGGGTCCTGCTATCTCACGCAGCACTACGCGGGCAGACTCCCTTCTCTGCCGGGCATAAGCGGCAGGCTGCTGTTAGTGTGACAGAGGGTCTGGGCTTGTCTGTCTCACACAGCGCTCTGCGGGCTGACCCCCTGCCTTGTCTAGCACGTATACGTAAGCGGCAGGCTGCTATGTGTGGAACAGAGGATCAGGGTCCTTCTGTTCCACGCAGCGCTCCACGGGAACCCTACAGCCCTTTTGAGCACCCCCCCTCTCCTGTCGGGGCACAAGGAGAGTGGGGGGGATCGGAGGCGAGCGTGCCAATCCCCGTGCCACCTCTCAAGAATTACTACCAGGTCTGGAGAGAGCAGGGACTTCTCTCAGATGCTTGGCTGGAAAGGACGCTTCGCCGGGGGTACGCCCTGCATTTTGCTCGGAGACCACCTCCGTTCCAGGGTGTTCGAGCGGCTGGCTCCAGGGGTCACGGCATAGAGGAGGCCCTTCAATCAGAGGTGGCCTCTCTTCTGAAACGAGGCGCTGTGGTCCAGGTCAACCCGCAGGACGCCTCCAGGGGCCTCTACTCCCCGTATTTCCTAAATCAAGGGGGATGCGTCCCATTCTGGATCTGCGCACACTGAACCGGAGCATCTCCAGACGGCCTTTCCGCATGCTCTCCACGAAGCAGCTTCTGGAGTGCGTCAGGCCCGGGGACCTGCAGCTGGACGCGGTGCGGTTCCGGGCTGCGTTATCCGAGGACAGACAGGAGAGCATCACCATCTTGGCCAGGGAGGCGCTGTCCGCTCCCAGAGTGCCAGCTCGGAGCCTCAGATCGCTCCTGGGGATGATGGCGGCGGCCTATGCCGTGGTGCGTCTGGGCCTCCTTCACATGAGGAGATTTCAGAGATGGTTCTCTCGTCTCGGGCTTCACCCATCACGGGACGGGGGGAGGATGCTCGTGGTTCCCCCGACCGTAGCATCGGAGATCAGATTCTGGCTCACCCCGGGTTTACTGCAGGAGGGGTGCCCTTGGTCAGATCCGTGACACACATGGAGGTGTTCACGGACGCCTCTCTCGAAGGATGGGGAGGGGTCCTGGACCAAAACACACTCTGGGGCTCCTGGTCGGGCCCGGCTAGCCATATCAATGTGCTGGAGATGGAGGCGGTGTGCAGGGTGTTGCAGCACTTTGCCCCACGTCTGGAGGGCGAGACATGTAATGGTCCGTTCGGACAACACCACCTTGGTGGCGTATCTGAACAGGCAGGGGGGCACGAGGTCCCCGTCCCTCCATGGTCTGACGATGACCATTCTGCTCAGGGCTGCGGTGCACCTGCAGTCCCTGAGAGTGCGCCATGTTCCAGGGGATTGGAACACAGGGGCGGACATAATCTCCAGAGGGGACCCACTCAAGGAGGAGTGGGGCCTGGACCCAAGAATAGCGGAAGAGGTCTGGCTGAGGTTCGGTCGCCCGGTGGTTGACCTTTTCGCCAGTGCAGACAATGCTCTGTGCCCGCTCTGGTTCGCACTACGAGCCGCGGACAATCCGCCCCTGGGGGTGGATGCTCTGGCTCATTACCCATGGCCAGGGGGCCTCTTATATGCATTTCCCCCGACTCGCCTCCTGCCGTTTCTGTTGAGGAGAATCGAGCAGGAGGGTCGGGAAGCGATTACGATTGCCCCGGACGACCCGCATGCCCGTTGGTTTCCGTTCTTGAGGGGCATGGCGGTGATGGAGCCGTGGGCCCTCCCGGACGAGCCGTGGGCTCTGATCTAGGGAGGGGGGACCCTTCACTCACGCCCGGTGTTAGGCCGCAGACTCTGGGTCTGGAGGCTGAGAGGCAGAACCTTGTAGGCCTGGGTCTCCCTCCCTCGGTGGTGGAAACTTTTCAGGGGGCGAGGGCCCCTTCTGCCATCAAGGCTTATGGCTGTAGATGGAAGGTGTTTGGCGATTGGTGCGTGACGCGTTCTTGGGACCCCATGTCTTGCCCTTTGGAGGGTGTCCTGGGTTTCCTTCAGGAATTGTTGGAGAAAGGCAGGACTGCTAGCACCCTTTCGGTGTTCGCGTCAGCCATTTCCTTGGGTCACGGGGGTTCGGAAATTTTTCGGCCCCGCTCCCACCGTTGGATCAAGCGCTTTTTCCGGGGGGCCCTCAGGAAGAGGCCTGTCCTCAGGAGGACACCTCCGGTCTGGGACCTGAGAGTGGTTCTGAGGGGACTGTCGGGGCCCCCATTCGAGCCGGTGGCCCGAGCCAGTCCGGAGTGTGTGGCTCTCAAGACTGCCCTTTTGTTGGCCCTGGCATCAACCAAAAGGGCGGGAGATCTATGCGCTCTCTCAATCAGCCCGGCCTGCTTATCGTTTGGAGCTGGGGATGGTCTGGTGGAGCTTTGGCCCAATCCAGCCTTCCTTCCCAAGGTCGTTTCTTCGACCTTCAGGTCAAGGGTTATCAGGATCAGACCTTTTTATGCCTCTGAGGAGGATGAGCGGCGGCATCTGTTGTGCCCTATCAGGATTCTTAGGTGCTACTTGGAACACAGGTGCGTTCAGGCGTTCTGACCAGCTGTTTGTGTGTTTGAGTCCAAGGAACAAGGGCGCCCCGTTGTCCCCTCAGCGGCTGACACAATGGGTTTCCCAAGCGGTCCACATGGCGTACCAGGCTCAAGGGTTGGTTCCCCGGGTGGGATTCAGGGCGCATTCCACACGGGGGGTGGCAGCCTCCTTGGCTCTGCTCCAGGGGGCCACAGTGGAGGACGTTTGCCAGGCGGTGTCCTAGGCATCGTCCTCTACCTTTGCTAGGTGACTACCAAATACGTATATATATATATATGCATGCGTACGTGTGTCTGTTTCTATGTGTGTACCTGTGTGTCCATCTCTGTGTGCGCATGTGTGTGTCCATCTCTGCGTGGGTTTCTCACTTTTTCCCACAGACCCTCCTGCATCGACAAGGAAAAACTTATATGAGTTTTTCCTTGCCGATGCAGGAGGGTCTTGTTGGACAGTTAGTGTCCAACAGAAAGGATTGGTGATGATCAGGACACTTTAGCATTCTACAACATGTATGGACATATTTTTGTGTGTGCTTTATATTTTTTTAAATGACCAATGATATGGTTATCCCTCATTCACACATGACTTACAGAAATATTTTCTACCACAACAATCAACTTGTTCATTATAAGATTTGAAAAGATATCTTTAACAAACAGATGTTTATATATTTTGTAAAAAATAAGTTGTGTAGGACTGTGTAGATGAGATGCTGAGTTGTTCAGGAGTGGTCACTGATTCTCCGGGCATCGGTTGGAATGCAATCAAGCCAGAATTCAAAGCAGTAATTTATGTCTTAATCTTCAGGAAAATTTTAGAACTCCGAATTCTGAAGAAGGGTATAAAAGCGGCGACAGTAGCTCAGTTGGTAGAGCATTGGCCTTTGAGCCTGAAGGTCGTGGGTTCAAGCCCACCGTAAGACCTACTTCACGACACCCACTGATGTCCAACAGAAAGGATTGGTGATGATCAGGACACTTTAGCATTCTACAACATGTATGGACATATTTTTGTGTGTGCTTTATATTTTTCACGTGTTTTAACTGTTGATTCTCTGACCTGTGTTGTTGATTTCAATGGTTTTGTTAAGTCTCTGAGATGACTTCTGTTGTGACCTAGGGCTTACAAGAATAAATTGTATTGTATTGTATTGTATGTGTGTCCATCTCTGTGTGCGTATGTGTATGTCTGTCACTGTGTGTGTACGTGTGTGTCTGTCACTGTGTGTGTACGTGTGTGTCTGTCACTGTGTGTGTGTACATGTGTGTCGGTCACTGTGTGTGTCCATCTCTGTGTGCGTATGTGTGTGTCCGTCTGTGTGTGTGTCTGTCACTGTGTGCGTACGTGTATGTCTGTCACTGTGTGTGTACGTGTGTGTCTGTCACTGTGTGTGTACGTGTGTGTCTGTCACTGTGTGCGTACATGTGTGTCGGTCACTATGTGTGTATGTGTGTGTCTGTCACTGTGTGCGTGTCTGTCACTGTGTGTGTACGTGTGTGTGTTTCACTGTACATGTGTGTGTCTCTGTGTGCGTATGTGTGTGTCTGTGTGTGTGTACATGTGTGTGTCTGTCTCTGAGTGTGTGTGTGGAGGAGTCTTGTACCTATTGAATACTAATCTTGTTTATATGAAATACAATGAAAACCTCTCTCTTTAATAAACCTTTTGTTTCATGAAGTCTGATCTGTGGTGGAATCAGACACGTCGATGTGTGTGACGCGGAAAACATGGTGTGTTTGGTTTGAAGGACGCCATGTTCTTGGTTTTCCAGTTGAGGAAGTTTTGAACGAATGTTTGTACAATTAGACACACCTATTGTCTATCGTCAGCGTATTTATTCAAGACAAAGAAGTAAAGTACTTCATACTGTTTACTCTCTACATGAGGCCGCAGACATCAGGTGATGAAGTCGTATCTTACATCAGCCTGACACCTGAAAAAGACATACCTAACTTTTTACATTCACTCCTGGATCTCCTGCTTTGTGATAGCCTAAAAAAGGCTATATTGGCTTCCATCTGAAAAAGAACTCTGTACAACCTGAGCACAACCTGTAGGACCTGACTTTAGCTGTACCTTTGGGTAACATTTTTTAAAACATTAACTAAATGAAATCTAACAACTAGGGGTGTCAAACTCATTCCTAAAGGGTCACTGTGGCTGCAGGTTTTCTATCAAACCATGCAGGTGCAGAGCAGACTCCCCCCATTTCCTCATGTGAGTTCAGTCTTAACCTGAGAATGTGAGGAAATAGGCAGAGGCTTCTCTGCTCCAATCTTTACTTATTGAGCTAAATGTTAAGATAAGTCTGGGTGTAATGTCTCCCTTCGAAGTCTACTAAATGGAGGTAATACGTATTCATAAGGTTTAACATAACTCCAGGTGCTGTGGCAAACAGTTGATATTTTCTCTAACCTCTAAAGGTTCACATTCACATTAATCCGGTACAAGAATACAAATGAGCAATATTTATTTATTTTTATTCAAACTTTAAGTAAACTCATACACACACATGATCCGTAGATATATTAAGAATAAAAGAGCAGTATAGAGAGCACACAATTGCATATTTACAACCGTTCATCCATGACTCGTCAGTATTGTCTCTCGTCTATTATAAAGACTGAGCCATTAGATTCTTTCCTAGGCTTTGAATGTTTTTGTACGTACAGGAACACCATCCTATTAGTATAATTGACATCCTTATTGACATTAGGATTATTATCATTATTATTACTGAGATCACTCCCAGTACTTTTTTTAATATACTTGTGTTTCTGTCCACATGTGCTTTGTGCATTTGGGGAAGGCGTTCGACCGTGTTCACCGGGGGGTCCTTTGGGGGGTTCTCCAGGAGTACAGGGTCCGGGGTCCTCTGCTGAGGGCCGTCCGGTCCCTGTATGACCGGAGCCAGAGCTGCGTTCTCATTGCCGGCAGTAAGTCAGACCTAAGAGAATTGGGTTCTACTACCAGACAATATACGTGTAACTGTTGATGATGATACAGTTTTTTTTTTTTCGTCACAAGGCAGCGCTTGTGAATTTTTCTATGATTCATTTTATTTTTGTACATTTTTATATTTGCTTTCTGGCTATTAGATCAGTATGAGTTAAGTTCGTAGAAGGATAATTATTCATGTAGATTAATATTTTGAATGTATGGTTATGCCTTTGAGATTGCTACTTCCGGTTTGCCGATGGTTTTAGTTGAACAAGTGAAGTTAATGAAGACGGACCCGACAAAGCAGAGTAAAGTTATAATAATAAGATATCACAAGTAACAGTCCACGGGGTTGTTCGCCCGCAGGCCAAAGTGGTGTGTATGATTGTGTGTAAATTTATATTTTGTTTATTATTTAAGTAATATATCTAAGTTGTACTATTTTTGTGTTTTGGTAGTTCTATGTGTGAACTGTATAAAGAGAGCGCAGTAAACATATGATTTAAAAAACTCTCACGCCTCTCTGTGCGTTCGTGAACAAGCCGGCATAATAATTTAGTGATGTTATTATCTTGACATGTTTCGGCGGATGACTTCTGTCTTCCTCAGAAGCGTCTCGTGACGTCACACATGGCGTGTCTTTATCAGCTGCTGTTCCCAGGTGCAGTCAACCCAGCCAACCAATGTGGTTTAGCGGGCCGACTGCGCCCTCAGCCGGTGTTCTGTCGAGCCGTGCACCCCTTGTCGAAATGTGCATCCTCACCTGCCGAAAGCAACTTTCTATAGATTTGTTTACTTAACAAAAAATCCAACATATTTATGATTTATTAGATTTTATAAAAGGTAGCATATTCTTTTTATAGTACTGAATACAAGGCGTGCCCTCCTTGTCAAAATGTGCATCTCCACCTGCTGAACGAGAATACGCCACTTTGTGAGCAAATATTTTGATCTTTTAAACGTAGAGCGAGTAACATAGAATACTTGTATGTTATATATTACATACATTTTTATTATCTTACTGCACAATTGTACACAAACAGAATGATGATCAATGTGCAGAATACATGACTTAATGCATAAAAAATATGTAATTTATTTATTATTTTAAAGACTAATCCCAAATAATAAATTGGCATGACATTTTCCATGGTGTACATTCAGAATGGATAGACCTTTTGTAAATAGAGCAGTGCACCTGTACAGGTAATATTATTCTCTGATTATATTGCCATTTCACCTTTTTATACCCACTAAGGACAATGGGCCTCATTCACGAACGGTTCTTAGGAACAGATTTGTACGTAAATCCTACTTACGCGGTTTTTACGAAGAAAGTGGCATTCACGAATATTTCTCGTAACCAGAATTTGTCTTGGGCAAGTACAAATCCTACGAGTCCTCAGGAGCACTCGTACGCATTCAGTGCCGACATGTTCACACGCCGGGGTTGTCCTCTTTGGTGAAGTTGAATAAAAATACAACATTCCAGTGATATGTCCGTCATATCGATGTATGTATTTATTTATTTGTAGTAATCTTTATTAGTAATCTTTATTTATATACCGCCTTTTTCACTGCAGATCTGGCCTACTTTTTAATTCATTTTGAAATGAAATGTGCCAACGCTTTATCAAATACATTGGAAATCTTGCCGTGTATTAGTGACCCCTTCCTATTTATAGGGGGCATTTCTTTATTCACGGGCCACAGAACAACGGCATATATACTGCTGCTGCAGGAGGTTACTGGGTCCGCGCTGAGTCTCTGCGCTGGTCTCTCCTATGGATCTATACGGGTCTGCACTGGTCTCTCCCATGGATCTATACGGGTCTGCGCTGGTGTCTCCCATGGATCTATACGGGTCTGCACTGGTCTCTCCATACGGGTCCGTGCTGCATGCTCCTGGATCCTACGGGTCCGCGCTGGTCTCTCAAGTCTGGTCTATGCGGTCTATCTTCGGTCCGCGCTGGTCTCTGCGCACCGGTCTCTCCAGTCAGGTCACTCCAGTCTATGCGGTCTCTCCTATAGGTCCGCGCTGGTTTCTGTGTGCTGGTCACTCCAGTCTCTCCTCGGGTCTGCATTGGTCTCAGCGCTGGTCCGCGCTGGATCTCCTCCCAGGGTCCAAAATATTTTGAGATTAATCTCAAAACATTTTGAGATTCATCTTTAAAATAATACATAATATATTTTTAAATTAAGATCATAACATTTTGAGATTAATCTCATCATATTCTTAGATTAATCTCATAATTTTGCTAGTTCGACTTTATTATCATAATATTTCGACTTTTAAGTCAACATTTTATAACTTTATTCTCAGTCTGGCAAAAGCCTGCTTTAGGCCTGTTGCTGTTTCCTCTGGCGTCTGCACACGGCCCTGCCGTCCCTTATATGGGCATTAATGGGCGGTTACTTATGCTAAGTACCTATGGTAATGAAGCACCTGGCACGCGCGCTGTACTTACGAGGAAATGGGATTCATCAATCTGAGAGAACAGCTGCGAACAATTCAGCGGCTTACGAGTGCGTTTGCCTGGCCTGCCAGACACTCCTCCTTTCTGTTCAAAAGAAGAACCGTCTGGACACCTCTTCCTAGCCTATCATTTCACGATTTTACCCACATCGGTCCAATCACGCACCGAGAGGCGGGACTTCCTTTCACCTTTGAGTTGCTAATAACTCCTCGTATCTTTAAGTTTTTGTTACAAAATCGACAGCAGTCGTTTACATTTGCACTAGCTGACATGCCGCCATCCCTTGTTTTGTGTTTACTGAAACGGCTTGGGTGCCGCTAGTTGCTGCGTCATATCCTGTGTGCATCTAATTGGTTGATGCAGTCTGTCAACCACGCCCACCGGGAATTCGCTGAGATCAAGCTCGTTCCCAGACTATATGTCTTTGAAAAAGCATATCGTTTGGCAGGCCAGGCAACGAGTGCGTTGATGAATCCCACGTGGGGACTTCCTAGAAATCTACTTAAGGACAACTTGAGAAGAAAGTTGAGTAGTTTCTTACGTAGTTATTCGTGAATGAGGCCCATTGTCAGTGAATAACATACTAGACAGTAGTCCTTCACGTTCCAGATAGATTCCAACAGATTAAAAATGACCAATGATATGGTTATCCCTCATTCACACATGACTTACAGAAATATTTTCTACCACAACAATCAACTTGTTCATTATAAGATTTGAAAAGATATCTTTAACAAACAGATGTTTATATATTTTGTAAAAAATAAGTTGTGTAGGACTGTGTAGATGAGATGCTGAGTTGTTCAGGAGTGGTCACTGATTCTCCGGGCATCGGTTGGAATGCAATCAAGCCAGAATTCGAAGCAGTAATTTATGTCTTAATCTTCAGGAAAATTTTAGAACTCCGAATTCTGAAGAAGGGTATAAAAGCGGCGACAGTAGCTCAGTTGGTAGAGCATTGGCCTTTGAGCCTGAAGGTCGTGTGTTCAAGCCCACCATAAGACCTACTTCACGACTCCCACTGATGACTGCTGTCGTTGTGTCCTTGGGCAAGACACTTAACCCCACTTTGCCTGAAGCCCCCACTGAAAGATCTCAGCTCCTGTGGACTCACCACCTGCAGGAGGATCAGTGAGGGGCTGGTGCTCTGTGAACTGAGTGCAGCTCTGACTACCACCCCCCCGACCCAGAAATGGATTAAGGGGAAGAAAATGGATGGATGGATGGTATAAAAGCCACAGCAAAACAAGCCTTTAGCATTTTCTTTGGAGAGGTTTCTATGTGGCTCAAGACTCTTTTAAGAAGATAGGCTTCAGCAAACTGTAAAAAAAAAATAGAGAAAAAAAATTGTAGATTTCTGGAATTGGAGAAAAGAAAAAAACACAGTTTGGTTTTTATATTTTTAACTGTGATGTAGGTTTAGGTTATGTGATTTTCATACAGCATAAAGAATATTTGTTGAGGATTTTGGCAACATTTTCACCTGCAGGTCAATAAAGTTGCATGTGATGTGTAAAATTACGTTTTCAGGGGGTGCACATCTCGATGAATGAATTGGAATGTCGAGATTTGCTATCCGTATTCATATACAGTTGGTTTATCTGTAAAATAATGACATGGGGTGCTATCTTGATAAATACATTTGGATATTAATATACTGCATTGTATTGCACGTGCATTCTCCACCGCTAGAAATTAGCATGCCAAGTTTTCATTAACTGGAAAAGCAATAATTCAGACACACTGGATATTCAGGTAGTCATATCTTGACTGCAACAATGTCGAATTATCCTTTACTGGAACGCAATAGTTGCTAATGCAGAAGTCCCGACGCCAACTTAAGAGGTATATTTACATTATTGTCTGCATCTTCACATGAATTTGAACTAGTACTACGTCACTGTAAAATGTAGTGTTCAGCAAAACATAACAAAATACTCGAGTATAATCTTTATTATAATCGAGATTTATCGTAAAGAAAACTACTCATGTGAAGGTGGAGATGCAAAATCGAATGGCTCGATAAACCTTCTTCGATGCATGCTGTTATAGAAATATTTTAGTGAAGCAATCTGAATTAACATAAAAAACAGTAGCTATAAGTGTAAGTTATTAACTAATTCTAAACTCTGGATTCAAATACAGGCCATAATGATCTGTTGGGAACATTGGGCCTCATTCACGAATAACTTCGTAAGAAACTACTCAACTTTCTTCTCAAGTTGTCCTTAAGTAGATTTCTAAGAAGTCCCCACGTGGGATTCATCAACGCACTCGTAAGCCGCTGAATTGTTCGCAGCTGTTCTCTCAGATTGATGAATCCCATTTCCTCGTAAGTAGAGCGCGCGTGCCAGGTGCTTCATTAGCATAGGTACTTAGCATAAGTAACCGCCCACTAATGCCCATATAAGGGACTGCAGGGCCGTGTGCAGACGGCAGAGGAAACAGCAACAGGCCTTTACACGGAGCAAAAGTCACCCTTTTTTCTTCTTTTACCAGACTGAGAATAAAGTTATAAAATGTTGACTTAAAAGTCGAAATATTATGATAATAAAGTCGAACTAGCAAAATTATGAGATTAATCTAAGAATATGATGAGATTAATCTCAAAATGTTATGAGCTTAATTTAAAAATATATTATGTATTATTTTAAAGATGAATCTCAAAATGTTTTGAGATTAATCTCAAAATATTTTGGACCCTGGGAGGAGATCCAGCGCGGACCAGCGCTGAGACCAATGCAGACCCGAGGAGAGACTGGAGTGACCAGCACACAGAAACCAGCGCGGACCTATAGGAGAGACCGCATAGACTGTAGTGACCTGACTGGAGAGACCGGTGCGCAGAGACCAGCGCGGACCGAAGAGAGACCGCATAGACCAGACTTGAGAGACCAGCGCGGATCCGTATGGAGAGACCAGTGCAGACCAGTATAGATCCATGGGAGAGACTAGTGCAGACCCGTATATGGGAGAGACCAGTGCAGACCCGTATAGATCCATGGGAGAGACCAGTGCAGACCCGTATATGGGAGACACCAGCGCAGACCCGTATAGATCCATAGGAGAGACCAGCGCAGAGACTCAGCGCGGACCCAGTAACCTCCTGCAGCAGCAGTATATATGCCGTTGTTCTGTGGCCCGTGGATAAAGAAATGCCCCCTATAAATAGGAAGGGGTCACTAATACACGGCAAGATTTCCAATGTATTTGATAAAGCGTTGGCACATTTCATTTCAAAATGAATTAAAAAGTAGGCCAGATCTGCAGTGAAAAAGGCGGTATATAAATAAAGATTACTAATAAAGATTACTACAAATAAATAAATACATACATCGATATGACGGACATATCACTGGAATGTTGTATTTTTATTCAACTTCACCAAAGAGGACAACCCCCGCGTGTGAACATGTCGGCACTGAATGTGTACGAGTGCTCCTGAGGACTCGTAGGATTTGTACTTGCCCAAGAGAAATTCTGGTTACGAGAAATATTCGTGAATGCCACTTTCTTCGTAAAAACCGCGTAAGTAGGATTTACGTACAAATCTGTTCCTAAGAACCGTTCGTGAATGAGGCCCAATGTGTTCAGGTCAAAAGCAGATTATTTCAGCTATCAGAGTTGTATCAGCGTAAAGAAGCGTGAAGAGGAGCCTTGATCGACACATATCAAGGTTGACTTCATTTATGTAATATCTAGAGTAGATTAGAGTCTTTGTTTACTCTGGTCTATTTAATGTCCGTTATTTCCTCATTCGTGGCAGATGGTTTCAGACGGCTGCCAGGTGTTATCGGTTCTGCTATCCATTGTACATGTGCACTTTTTTTATACAGTGCCTTGCGAAAGTATTCGGCCTCCTTGAACCTTTCAACATTTCGCCACATTTCAGGCTTCAAACATAAAGATATAAAATTTTAATTTTTTGTCATGAATCAACAACAAGTCGGACACAATCGTGAAGTGGAACAACATTTATTGGATAATTTAAACTTTTTTAACAAATAAAACACGTCTGTCCCTCCAAACTTTCATCTCAAACAAGGAGAAGACTGATCAGAGATGCAGCCAAGAGGCCCATGATCACTCTGGATGAATACTTTCGCAAGGCACTGTATATATATATTTTTGTATTGATTTTTAGTCAAATAGAAAAAACACATGAATAGTTGTCTACATTTACATAGGTCAACATTAAACAGAAGAGTGAAATATACACATACATTACATACATTACTCTCTCACACACACACACACACACACACACATACACCTGCAGTACGTAGGTCCAACCTCAATATTCAGTAAAAAACTAGTAAAAAAATAAAATAGTTTTCATATGTACTATACATACTGTATTTGCTTATTTGTACAAAAACCTGAATGTACACATATAGAATGTTAAATTAAAATGGGCGGCCCCTCGCTTGGTGACCTTGAGAGTCTCCTACATTCCGGGGGTGCACAATGTGGTGGCGGACCTTTTGTCCCGCTGACGTCCCCGGCCCGGGGAGTGGCATCTCCACCCACTGGTTGCCATCATTTGGGCTATGTTTGACCGGGCCAAGGTGGATCTGTTTGCGTCAGAGGAGTCAACCCACTGCCCGCTGTGGTTTTCACTGGCGGACGTGGTCTGCCCTCTGGGCCTGGATGTGCTGGCGCACGATTGACCCAGGACTCTGCTCTATGCTTTTCCCCCTCTACCACTGATTTTCCTGACATTGCTAAGGGTTCACCAGAAGGGGCACCGTCTTCTGCTCCCGCCAAATATATATATTTTTTTAAAGTTTATTTTAGGGGAAAATAATAAATTTAAAAATCTACATTTTGATAGTGTCAAGAATTACCTTCAGGCTCAATTTGTATCTAGTCGAGGCTCTTTCCTTTGAATTCCGTCACTCTTCCCTGCTCCATGGCCATTAACACTTTGCTGATTTTGGCCAGCTCCAGTGTCCCCTCTGGTAGTCTGTAATATTGCCTGTGGATGCGAATGTCATGGCCGAGGAAGTTGGCTAGTATGTCCATTTCATTCTCTTTCATATTGAGAACTGTAGACATAGTAGCTATGTGCTTTCTAAGTTTGGTTGAGGATAGCATCTCTGGATGCACCGCACCACATTCTTTGGCTACCTGCCGTAGGGAGTCTGATCCCCTGATGTGGGTGTCTGCGCCCGGGCGGGAGAAGAAGTATGGGTTATGGTCAGAGATGGAACAGGCCCTTCTGTTCTCCACCAGCACCTCCATCGAAGCAATCATTTCAGGAGTCAAAAGAACCGGCACTTTCCGACTTCTTTTCCCTTTAATTTCAATGCGTTGAAAATGCGGACACAGTTTTTTCTCAAGTTCGGACAGTCCCAAAGCAACGTCAGAATGGATCCCAGTCTTACTTCTTAAGGTAAATGCTGTCAGTGGCATCTTTGAAACCTCACCTTCCCTTCTTCAACACATTGCTCCATTTTTGAGTCGCATTCAAGAATATCTGCTAGCTTTTTGTAGCCTGGCTCCAGCCAACCTTTAGCCCCGCCTCCATATAATTTCAGCGGGCAGGTCTGTAACAGGATAAAAGTATCATCACTTCACTGCCACTTTGAGTTTGGGTGTGGTTTTCTTTTTGTATTTTCCTTGTTTGGTGTGGGCCAATGGCCATGTTTTAATTAGTTGGCAGCTGTGGTGGGCGGTACTTCCTGCTTTAAAAGCTCAGTGCACCTTTTCCTCTCCCTGACACTCTCCCTCTGTCTGGTGTGAAACAGATCAGTCTTTATCACAAACATTAATTTTAATTTAGCAGACTGTTTACTTTATGTTTATTATTGTCATGCTTCCCTGACACTCTCCCTCTGTCTGGTGTGAAACAGAGCCCGGGTCCTCCAGGCGGTCCGAAGGCCAATCGTTCTGTGCAGCACCTGGGGCCTGCTGGGGACAAAGCCATACCAGCACGGCCAATCCAAACCGCTGCATTGCCTGGACCCTGACTTTTTAAAGCTCGCACCCTTAAGTTTTAGCTCCAGCCTCTCCCCTCTCTAGTTTTAACCCAATAGCTTTTAATCCTACCTTTAAAGAGTCTTTTGTAATAAATCCATTTTAAACTTTTAACTGTCGTGGTCTCCTTGTACCCTGGTGACAAAGATTGACTGTGTTACAGGTCGGTCTGGCATTCCTCAATCGAAAAACTATTATGCCCGGTACGATACATACCGGACCAGTCAGACTGCCAGGGCGGGCTTTATACGGTGGTTGACAGGTAAGAAACCGTAACGTCATCTACATTATGAAAGAGAATACGTTCACAACAAACATGTCTGGTGCTAGGGAGGTGAGGTGTGTGGACTCTTCTATCGACTGACCCTGAAGGCAGTTGGCAGAGTATTCTGCCATTTCAAGGGGGAACTCGGTGAAGATTCCTGGGTTTACAGAGACCCTGATAAAAAGACAAAAACCTGCTAGTGGGCATGTTTCACAGCCAGACACTGCCTCAGAATAAGAACAGAGTGCTGTCATCTCTGAGTGGACAGGGTAGCTGCAGGGTTGTTGTGGCAACAACAGCTCTTGGGATGGGCTTAAACCTTCCCAACATATCACATATTGTGATGTATGGGTTACCTGATGATGTGGAAGCCATGGCTCAGGAGATCGGGAGGGCAGGCAGAGATGAGTTGCATGCACATGCAATTGTTTACCCTGTCAAACAGCATGCAAAGCCGGACCCAGTAGCTAAGGTCGTACTTGAGGCTGGAGCCACTGGTTGTCTGCATAAAGCTTTGTACTGCCACTTTGAAGAACACACCACATCTGTTGATCCTGGACATCTTTGTTGCACCCACTGCCATTCTGTTTGTTCTTTTGAGCCTGAGGCTTGTGGGGAACCCATGCCTACAGTAAGTATGAACAATTTCAAAGGGAGATTTCATCACTTGATAAACATAGAATGGTCATGTCACGGGTGGATGAGCAGGTTTTTCGGATCCGGGTTTAAAATGGCGGTAGCAGCGTGAGCGTGAGCGTTTGATGTAGGCATCTGAATAATTCATTAATTACTTGCTGCAAAACTACTGAGATCTCTACAGCTACATATTAAGTGAAAGAGTAAATCTTCGGCTATATTTCAAGGACTATTTTTGTTACCGGTGCTTCATTGTAAGGACCTTGTATTACCTTTTGTTTGCCGTGCGCCATGGCTGAGATATCGCTCCAGTCCATCTGGGACGCGCTACAACAGGTGAAAGAGCAAGTCACCACTGACCTACAGTCCCACCTGGACATTAGAATTGGGACTTTGCCGGGAGTATGATGAGGTCAAGAAAAAACTCAGTGCAAAGAACATCAAATACACTCTGCAATACCCCAGCACCCTGAGAGTAATCATGGAGGATAAGCCAAAACTTTTTCGCTGTCCCAAAGAAGCTGAGGACTTCTTTCGTGACTTGTAAGTAACACTTCTTAAATGTGCACCTCTCTTGGTCGGGGACTGCTGTCGACTGATGACTGACCCAAGCCAATCGGTTATGGATGTATGATGAGTCAACTCTGTGCCAAAGAGCTAGCTGTATCCTAGGGAGCCTAGCATCTGTGGTGTTTGCCGTAAAGCACCGTACGTAAATAACCTTCAACAGTGTGAACTGTCGCAAATAGATACGCATTTTCTTTTTTTATGAACGATACGCCTGGAAACGGCTGCAAGTCCTAAGTAGTTCTAAAACAGTTGTTATTTTGTGCTTAATCAATTTTTATTTTTCTTGTATTTTCTGCCTGAGATGTTGCTACAGTTCAGTGTTCATTGTTTTACACTGGCCCAGACCAGAGCAGAGAGGATTCATGGTCGGAACTAAGCGGATCAGATGAAAATCCACTGGAGGAATGCAAACTTTTTGAATAATGCTAATGAAGCAATTTATTTATTATTAGTTTATTTGATATGGACATATCAACTGCATTGGACAAACCAGATACATTGTTTCCAGTGTTATAGCAAAACTGCTAATTTGCAACACCTGTCCATAGGAGGTCCATAAAATTAGCATTTTACTTTGGACTAGAGCAGAGAAAAGGATCTGAATCAAGCGAGTACTCCACCTTTTGACATGTCCTGCTCCACCAAGGGGCTACTCCACCTCTGCTGCTGTGACCCGTCCTGCTCCACCCAGAGGCTACTCCATCTGTGCTGCTGTGACCCGTCCTGCTCCACCCAGAGGCTACTCCACCTCTGCTGCTGTGACCCGTCCTGCTCCACCCAGAGGCTACTCCACCTATGCTGCTGTGATCTAAAGGGCTGTTGCTGATTATTACTTTTATTATGTTTTTAGAATAATCAATTTTATTTGTATTTTTGCTGCTACTGGACACCTGAATTTCTCCTACGGGGGATCAATAAAGTATCTATCTATCTATACAAACGACCGTATGTGCGCTAGGTAAATGTGATCAAATATGTTATTTTATCCCAAGTTCTTTTGTTAAATGTATATTTAAAGCAGCAATTAAAATACTGTGTATATGTAATACTGATATTGACATGGTGGTAGTCAGTGCCTTAGGCATCATTTCTAATTTAGTTTTTTTCTTTGTTTCTTGATTATTGTTTCAATGTCTGCAGTGTGTGTGTCTGTGTGGGTGTAGACGAGTATTTGTGTATGCGTTCACCTAAATGTTCATGTTGCTGTGCCTGTATTTGTTGTACAGTGCCTTGCGAAAGTATTCGGCCCCCTTGAACCTTTCAACATTTCGCCACATTTCAGGCTTCAAACATAAAGATATAACATTTTAATTTTTTGTCATGAATCAACAACAAGTGGGACACAATCGTGAAGTGGAATGAAATTTGTTGGATAATTTAAACTTTTTTAACAAATAAAAAACTGAAAAGTGGGGCGTGCAATATTATTCGGCCCCTTTACTTTCAGTGCAGCAAACTCAGTCCAGAAGTTCAGTGAGGATCTTTGAATGATCCAATGTTGTCCTAAATGACTGATGATGATAAATAGAATGCATCTGTGTGTAATCAAGTCTCCGTATAAATGCACCTGCTCTTTGATAGTCTCAGGGTTCTGTTTAAAGCGCAGAGAGAACCATGAAGACAAAGGAACACACCAGGCAGGTCCGAGATACTGTTGTGGAGAAGTTTAAAGCCGGATTTGGATACAAAAAGATTTCCCAAGCTTTAAACATCTCAAGGAGCACTGTGCAAGCAATTATATTGAAATGGAAGGAGTATCAGACCACTGCAAATCTACCAAGGCACGGCCGTCCCTCCAAACTTTCATCTCAAACAAGGAGAAGACTGATCAGAGATGCAGCCAAGAGGCCCATGATCCCTCTGGATGAACTGCAGATAACTACAGCTAAGGTGGGGATGGTGTGTTCAGGGTGATGAGCTGTGTTGCTTTTACGCCAAACATATTGTTTTGCATTGTGGCCAAAAAGTTTGATTTTGGTTTCATCTGACCAGAGCACCTTCTTCCACATGTTTGGTGTGTCTCCCAGGTGGCTTGTGGCAAAATTTAAACGAGACTTTTTATGGATATCTTTGAGAAATGGCTTTCTTCTTGCCACTCTTCCATAAAGGCCAGATTTGTGCAGTGCACGACTTATTGTTGTCCTATGGACAGACTCTCCCACCTCAGCTGTAGTTATCTGCAGTTCATCCAGAGTGATCATGGGCCTCTTGGCTGCATCTCTGATCAGTCTTCTCCTTGTTTGAGATGAAAGTTTGGAGGGACGGCCGGGTCTTGGTAGATTTGCAGTGGTCTGATACTCCTTCCATTTCAATATAACTGCTTGCACAGTGCTCCTTGAGATGTTTAAAGCTTGGGAAATCTTTTTGTATCCAAATCCGGCTTTAAACTTCTCCACAACAGTATCTCGGACCTGCCTGGTGTGTTCCTTTGTCTTCATGGTTCTCTCTGCGCTTTAAACAGAACCCTGAGACTATCAAAGAGCAGGTGCATTTATACGGAGACTTGATTACACACAGGTGCATTCTATTTATCATCATCAGTCATTTAGGACAACATTGGATCATTCAAAGATCCTCACTGAACTTCTGGAGTGAGTTTGCTGCACTGAAAGTAAAGGGGCCGAATAATATTGCACGCCCCACTTTTCAGTTTTTTATTTTTTTTTAAAGTTTAAATTATACAATACATTTCGTTCCACTTCACGATTGTGTCCCACTTGTTGTTGATTCATGACAAAAAATTAAAATTTTATATCTTTATGTTTGAAGCCTGAAATGTGGCGAAATGTTGAAAGATTCAAGGGGGCCGAATACTTTCGCAAGGCACTGTATGTCTGGGGCCCTCATTCAATGACCTTCCACCCTCATGCTTTATCCATGTTTCTGAAATAACACCAGATGAATAGTTCTGATAGTGACGGTGCCTCCGAATCTGAGGATAATGAACTGAGCATGAACTCACATGACCTGGAAACAATGACAAATTTCTATGACCATATAAACTATAAAACACAAAATATCATGAATGAAATTGATCCAGATAGCAATATCCTTCAAAACATCAATAATAATTGTTTATACTATACAGATGTTACTTTTGACAAAAAATGCACGCACAAAAAAAATTTGTCTATAGTGCATTTTAACAGCAGAAGTCTATATTCTAATTTTGAAGTAATGAAAGACTATTTGCATCAATTTAAAACACCTTTTAATATTATAGCAGTTTCAGAAACGTGGATAAACGAAGAGAAAGGTCGTGAGTTTGAAATGGATGGTTTTGAAATGTTTTGTACAAACCGACAGAACAAGAGAGGAGGATGTATGTGGATAATAATATTAACTGTAATAAAACTGTAATAATATTAACTGTAAAACTTTAGAAACTATGTCTTTTGCTGTGGAGGAACTTTTTGAGTGTGTAACAGTGAAATTAGCTCTACCAAAAAAGAAAAACGTGATTGTAAGCTGTGTTTACAGGACACCAGGCTCTGACATGAAGACACTCAGAGAATGGATGGAAAATTATTCATGAATAAAACTAGAAAATATATTATCTGTGGAGACTTTAATATTAATCTATTAAATCCAAATAAACATAAACTAACAGAGGAATTCATAGATTCTATGTTTTCTATGAGTCTTTGTCCTTTAATCAGCAGACCCACCAGAATCACAGCCCACGGAGCAACGTTAATCGATAATACATTCTGTAATATTGTGGATAATGATGTAACTGGTGGACTCTTGATAAACGATATTAGTGATCACTTATCTGTCTTCATGTTGTACAATATAAACTGTAAAATAAAAAAGCTCTTAATAGTGACTGTTACTGCAGAGTTACAACTGAACAAACAATGATTGCTTTTAAAAATGATTTGGCAAATACAAACTGGGAAAATATTAATGAAATGTCCGAGGTAAATACAGCTTATAATTTGTTTCTTGACATCTTTGTCACACTGTACAACAAACACTGTCCAATCGTTTGGTGTAAAACAGGAATCTCTACAAAAACTCCCTGGATGACAAAAGGGCTGGTGAAAGCCTGCAAAAAGAAAAATTATCTGTATAGGCAATTTTTAAAGTATAGAACTAGGGAGACAAAACGTACAAAAATAAATTAACCAACATACTGAGGGTAAGTAAAAAATAATATTACACCAATATGATTATCCAAAAGAGAAATGACATTAAAGGAATTTGGAATGTACTGAATACTGTTATGAGTCGTGGTTCTAACAGCCTCTGTTATCCAGATTATGTTGTGGAGAATGGTACAATTATGAGTGACAAAAAGAAAATCGCTGACGGATTTTATCATTTCTTTGTTGGACCAGAGTTGGCTCGAAACATACCAGACAATAACAAACAGCTAAAGAGTCTAATTAAAACTAACTCTAACTCAATGTTCCTCTCTCCCACTGAAGCAAGAGAGGTACTAAGTGTAATTCAAAAATTCAAAAACACAACATCACGCGACATAAACAATATTGATATGAAAACCATAAGATATGTTGCAGATGAAATGACTGAACCCTTTACATACATCTGTAATTTATTCTTTCAACTCGGTCACTTCCCCTCTAAAATGAAAATGGAAAAAGTTGTCCAACTTTTTAAATCCGGAGATAAAAACTGTTTCAATAACTACAGACCTGTGTCCCTTCTGCCTCAGTTCTCCAAATTACTTGAAAAATTATATGACACAAGACTCCGGAGTTTTATTGAAAAACAAAAAATATTGTCTGATAGTCAATACGGGTTTAGGCAAAATTGATCAACATCACTGGCTCTAATTGATTTAATTGAGGAAATTACCAATGGTATTGGAAAAAACAAATTTGTATTAGGAATTTTCATTGATCTCCAGAAAGCATTTGATACCATTGACCACAATATCTTACTAAGCAAATTGGACAACTATGGCATAAGGGGACCAGCAAAAGAGTGGTTAAAGAGCTAGTTATGTGGGAGACAGCAGACGGTTCAGTTTGACAGACACACATCTGAGTGTCTGAACATAACGTGGAGTACCACAAGGGTCAAGGGTCTTTTTAGTAATCGCAAATGTAATGTACTAGTCAGGATCTTTATTGATGATACCCCAATAGAAAAGGTTAGTCAAAATACATTCCTAGGAGTTATAATAGATGAAAAGATCTCTTGGAAATCCCACATTAGTTACCTGAGGACAAAGGTTGCTAAATGTGTTGGAGCGATGAGAAGAGCAAGTCACTCACTGAACACAAAGGCTCTATTGTTATTGTATCATTCTTTTATTATGTCATATTTAAACTATTATGTGGAAGTCTGTGGAAACTGCTATAAATCTCACTTAAATCCTTTAATCACTCTACAAAAAAAAGGCTATTCGTATTGTATAAAATGTCCATTATAGATATCATTCAAACCCACTGTTCATGGAGTTAGGAGAACTGAAACTGCAGGATGTGATTACATTTAAAACTGCTCAAATATTGTTCCGGGCATCTGTAAACCCTCTGCCATCGAAGTTACAGAACCTTTTCCATGATCGAGATGCTCATCATAATTATAGTCTTAGAGGCAGTAAAAAAGTGTATGTGCCTAAATGTAGGACTACTTTAAAATCAATGTGTGTCTCTGTGCGTGGAGCCGCTGTTTGGAATGATTTATCAGATGAATTAAAGACCTGCTCAAGCCTGATCACATTTAAAAGAATGTTTAAAAAATATGTTGAACAAATACATGGAAGAGTGATGCCTTGAGCACAGAGCAAGTAGTCGGACAGAGGTGTAGGGTCGGGGAGTGTTTGGGCCTGTGTATTGTCACTGTGTGTGTGTGTATGTGTGTGTTTAGTGTTGTGTGTCTTATACCATCGGTGGTAGAATTGTATAACTGTTTGCGAATTCTACTGCATGATATTTCTAAAACACTTTGTCTGATGGGGTTGGAACCAAATAAGCACTTGCTTCACCCAACTCCTTTTCGAACCAGGTACAGGTTATTTCAATTTGGAGAGACGTGAAACAAGAAGCTTTTGAGTATTTTATTGGGAGGAGGTTTGGCGCCCTAGGCCCCGGTGCGGCCTTCAGATCGGAGGGGCTCTGCGATGGAGCGTGCCAATCCCCCGGGACCTAGGCACTGGTGGCGGCATTTGGCAGCGGGAAGCAGATTGAAGGCGGATTGAAGGCAGGGTGAAGAGGAGGAGGAGGGGAGGCGGTGGTTGCAGGCTTCGAGAAGGCAGAGAGTGGGAGTTTCTCCGCTTTTAAGCGGCTTGCCTGGCCGGTACGGGTGATTGGAAGCGCGATAGGCTGGGGATGAGAACCGGCCTGGAGGGGTTACCTTTGGCTGACGTCTACCAAATTGAACTTTCGCTGGCTGCATTTCAATTTGGAGAGACGTGAAACAAGAAGCTTTTGAGTATTTTATTGGGAGGAGGTTTGGCGCCCTAGGCCCCGGTGCGGCCTTCAGATCGGAGGGGCTCTGCGATGGAGCGTGCCAATCCCCAAAAAGGTTGTGAGTTGATGGAGTTTTGCAGCCTGGTTTGGAGGGGACAGACGTCGAGACTACTCTATGCTGTGACCGCTATCGCTATATACTGTGACCGCTATCGCTATATACTGTGACCGCTATCGCTATATACTGTGACCGCTATCGCTATATACTGTGACCGCTATCGCTATATACTGTGACCGCTATCGCTATATGCTGACGACCATCGTGCGCTAACCATTTTTTGCTATATACTGTGACCGCTAACCATTTTTTGCTATATACTGTGACCGCTATCGCTATATGCTGTGACCGCTATCGCTATATACTGTGACCGCTATCACTATATACTGTGACCGCTATCACTATATACTGTGACCGCTATCTACTGTGACCAAACTTGCGGATACTCAGCTGCAGCCGCCACCAGGAGTTTAGCGAGTGTTTTATGGAGATGCCAAAAGCCGCTGGGCTGCCAGGATGGTCGAAGTGTCAGGCCTGATGTATGAGGAGAGGGCCGATGATGACCAGCGGGCCAGCTGCTGGAAGGCGGAATGGGGGAGTCCTAGGGACGCGGCGCGCGTGGCGGCGCCTATCCGGAAGGAGTGGGCTGTGTAGAGATGGGGAGACAGGTTACGAAGCAGCAGTACGGACTTGAGTTGGGCTCTGAACCAGTTGGAGGACATCGGGAGGTTATCGGGGGTAAGAAATAACGGTCCGTTGAGATCTCCTTTCCGAGAGCGGAGGCGAGTGTAATGCATCATGGATCTGTAGGGACAGGGAGAAGTGTCAGACCGAGCTATGACTATATTACGAGCGCCTTTGCGTTTGGAATGCTTGATGTGAAGGTTGAAGTAGTCGGGATAGTAAGACAGGTCGGAGAAGGCAATGTCTCGGGCTGCATTGAAGGTGGTGTGGGGGTTAGTGAATTTGCTTATGCGTAAGAAGCCCATTTTCATGTAGGATGCAGCGGAGGAGAGAAGGTGAAGAGACGGAGGGACTAGGCCGGGGCGAGGGATTCCGTGCAGGGGATCTGGCATGGCGATGGATTGGCAGAAGGGCAGAGGCGTCAGAACTCCTGGAATTTAAAGCGAGAGAGAGAGTCAGCAAGACAGTTAAGGTGACGAGGGACGTGACGAGCAGTGATGATAAATTGTTCGAGACTGAGAGCCATGTGATGCGTCTAAGGAGGGTGTGATTTGGGGAGAGGATGAACGACTTCTGTTAATTATTTCAATGGCGTCGAGGTTGTCGCACGTCACGGAAATCCTTTTCCTATGCCACGTATGGTTCCGCAGCACGCAGGCTACGGTCACGGGATATATCTCGTGGAGCGCGGAGGAGATGCTTCGAGGGAAGCGTCGGGCCGGGGCCCGGCGAGCCACTGGTCCTGGAAAACCCCCAAAACCCACGGACGGGGCTGCGTCCGTGAAGAACCGCGGGGCATCTGAGACAGGATGATGTCACTGTAAAAAAAAAAAAAAGAGATACACCGTCCCAGCGGCTCTGCACCAGGACCGGAACGCCAGGTCGGAGCAGCGCCCCGCGTCCGGGCAGACGCGTCATCGAGGGAGGAGACGGAGCCGGCGAGGGAAGGAGTCTGGAATTAAAAGAACGACCTTGGGGAACGATACAGACGGCATAAAGAAGATGCCCGAGGAGGGAGAGCAAGGACGCCTCGAAGTGACGGGAAGGCCGGGGCAGACCGGGAGAAAGCGCGGATGCGTTCGAGCTTGTCCAGCGGGAGGGAGGCCTCCATGGCGCGTGTGTCGAGGCGGACGCCGAGAAACTCCAGAGCGTTGGCGGGGCCTGTGGGCTTTCCGGAGTGGAGGAATCCGAGGGCAGAGAAGGCGGGCCTGAGCTTGCGGAGAGAGCCCCCGGAGCAGTCTGAGGGTGGGTCGACTATGAGGGAATCATGGAGACAGGGGGGAGCCGCGCAAAATTAAGCAGAATCCGACACGGCGCCTCCGAGAGATTGTTGAACGAGAGGGACTACTCCGGCAGTCGAAGGTGAGGCGCACTGCGAAGAAGAACTCCGACGCCACTTGACCCCTGAACAGCGCCAGTGGTCGGGGTGGATGGCAGCAGTTTGAACGCGACCGGGATGACGGCCTTGGAGAGCCAGGAGCCGGGGCCAAAAGTCTTTATCAGCCTGATCGCGTGGTCCACGGTAGCGGACTGCAGGGAGAAGGGCGCTGGAGGGAAGGGGCTGTTGATGCTCGGGCGGGCCCGGAGCGGGGACAGGAGAGGACGAGTATGAGATGCTTCTTCCTGGAGTGCTTGCGGGTGGCGATGCCCATCGGGTTAGAGCGAGACGGAGAGAAGGGGCCAATGACATAGCCCACGGATACCTCCCGCGCCCGAGCCGCGTGCCGACTTGGGGCTCATGGAGAGCCGGGAAGAGGTTGCGGGACACGAGACGCCGAGGGACCTAAACAGAGCTTGCAGTCTAATGTGAGGGATTTAAATAGAGCTTGCAGTCCAAAGTGAGGTATTAAAACTGAGCCCGACCTGTAGTCCGAGGTGAGGGAGTTAAACGATGGGAGGAATCCAACAGAGCCTGCAGTTTTTTTTTTTTTTTTTTTTTTTTTTATATATTTATATTTATTTATATTTATATTTATTCACATTTACATTTATTTATATTTATTTATATTTATTTATTTTTATATATGAGCGTTCCAGATACAAGCAGTACCATATATGCAGTTCCAATATGAGCAGTTCCATATAAGCAGTTCCGTGTACAAGCCGTTCCATATATAAGCAGTTCCATATATAGCAGTTCCATATATAGCAGTCCCATATATAGCAGTCCCATATATAGCAGTCCCATATATAGCAGTTCCCTATATAGCAGTTCCATATATAAGCAGTTCCATATATAAGCAGTTCCATATATAGCAGTTCCATATATAAGCAGTTCCATATATATAGCAGTTCCGCATGAAGCAGTTCCGGGTACGGTATAACAGCTCCAGATATAAGCAGTTCCAGATATAACAGATCCGTGCGGGATTAACCTGGGAGCTCGCAGTCCAATGTGAGGGATTCAATTTGGGAGCCGCAGTCCAGAGGGATTTAAACGGGGCTTGCAGTCCAAAGAGAGGGATTTAAACAGAGCTCGTAGTCCAGAGGGATTTAAAGAGAGCCTGCAGGCCAAAGTGAGGGATTAAAACTGAGAGCACGCAGTCCAATGTAAGGGATTAAACTGAGGTCTTGCAGTCCAATGTGAGGAATAACGGAGCTCGCAGTCAGAGTGAAGGATTTAAACGGAGCTTGGTTAAGAGAGCCTGCAGAACAATGCGAGGGCTTTAAACTGAAGCTTGCCCACCATGCACGGGGCCAACTGAGCCTGCAGTACAATGCGAGGGGAATAAACCGTGCGCAGATCTCATACTTACCCACAACGCCAGAAGACAAGGGACAACACAACGGGACCAGACCGTATCAGCACGAGGAGGCAGGGATGCGCACGGCTCCCACCGCACCGGGCCAGACCGGCCGTATGCAGCAGCAGGCCGCGACGAGACGAGCAGCGGCGAACCCGCAGAAAGAGCCCGCAAAGGAGGAGAGCGGAAAAGACCCACGGACCACAGCACGAGACCCGCAGCAGGTGCAGCGACGTGGAGGAAGAGCAGACCACACGCAGCAAGACAGAGGACAGCAGGGACCGCAGGAGTAAGCGTGAGTAGACAAAAGCGATTCCTCCAGACGAT
Source organism: Knipowitschia caucasica (assembly GCA_964034765.1). NCBI lineage: Eukaryota > Metazoa > Chordata > Actinopteri > Gobiiformes > Gobiidae > Knipowitschia > Knipowitschia caucasica. Next base: position 37,749,163 of record OZ035834.1, on the reverse strand, counting down.
TCATGCAAGGCTTTGAGAAGGCAGAGAGTGGGAGTTTCTCCGCTTTTAAGCGGCTTGCCTGGCCGGTACGGGTGATTGGAAGGGGGCGTTTGCAGCGCGATAGGCTGGGGATGAGAACCGGCCTGGAGGGGTTACCTTTGGCTGACGTCTACCAAATTGAACTTTCGCTGGCTGCATTTGTCTGTTATATTGATATGTGTAAAAATATGTATTGTGCAGGGTCAAAATAAATAAATAAATAAAAAAGATGACCACTGGATTAAAAGCGAATTAAAAAACGATTTATTATAAAATACATTAAAAACAAATAAAAAGCAATAAAAGCCTAAGCTAAAAAAACACGAACTAAAAAGGCTAAAACAGAGGCTAAAAATACTTCTGGCCACGGGCTGGGCCGCCAGACCACGGGGCTCTCCCTTCGCCGTGTCTGGCGGCTGGCCCACGTCTCATCCAGCTTCCTCTTCTCCGCCCCCTCCCCATCTCCTTTGTACACAAGGCACAGGTGTTCTAATTATCATCACGTGGAGAACCGGGGGTGCTTCGGGTGGTGCAAGTTAAAAACAACATTAAAAACACACATAACACAACATGCATAAAAACAAATAAGACCTTATTAAAACCCACCACCCATTTTGCACCCACCAACATTCCCCCCTGCTTTAAAATGTCACAGGTTAAAAGAGTCTGTTAGGGGGTGTGATCAATAAAAAGGCAAACGGGATAAAAAAGGGATAAAAATGTAATAAAATATATATAAAAAGGATCCATTAGAAAGAGCTAAAAACCTAAAGCCTGCTTGTCCTCGATGTCCTCACCAAGCCCTTCTCTGTCCCGGGACCGGGCTGCAGTCTCGCCAGCCACCTGCCAACCACGGGTCGCCACCGGGCACCTGCAGGGAAGAGCGGGCACATCCCAGCCGTGATGTGGGCCTAGCCCGGCGCGCACACGCCTTCTGCGCTATCAGTGCTCTCCCCGCTGGCCTCAGTCCCCCCGTGGTCTCTGGCTGGCAGTGCTCCTCCTTGGCCCGGTCCGGTGTCCTCTCCAGTTCTCTCCGCTTCCCTCCCTGTAGTGCCCGCCCCCAATTATGGGGGATAAAAACAGGTGTGGGAAATTGGGGAAGTGTCCAAGGAACCGTGGGATAAAAATGCATGCATAAAACCATGAAAACACTCAAAAACACACAAAGCACAAAAATAAAAGCGGTTAAAAGTCCTTATAAAAGTCCACTTTCCCACAGGACACACTGGATGACAAACTTTTGATCAAGGACCTGTTGCAGACTTAGAGTAGTTTACTTTAGAACCATAATAACATACCACTTTACACCGTCGACATAGCCGGCACTGGTTTTGGAGATGAACTCTTTAATGCTATTTTAGAACAGTGTACACATACATTATCCACAACCTCCCTGAGATACTGAGAATTATGCATGAGGTATTTTATGACCTTGAACAGAGTCAAATTGATTTGTTTGATGACAGTGTTACAAATGACTGTGCTCAGGTTGACATGCACTACACTAGTTACTTTGATGAAGAGGAGGAGGATGACATACAATCAACACTAAGTAGCATGTGTAGCATCGAGGGTCCGGTGCGGGTGTCTTACTACCACTAGACACTTATTCACTACCTCATGTCAACTGCAACGCCACCCTATTGTTTATTTAAGGTATAGGGAAACCCAATTTCTCCCGCAAATAAAAGGACACAGGTTCGGTGGACATCGGAGGACAGAGACAATAAGTTATAGAAAACAGTTAAAGTTAAATTGGTTAGGTCTAATTAAAAATAAGTTTCTGCATCAGACATGGAGTTATGCCAGGCACAGTCTGGATCCGTACACATTGTTGGTCCACACAAACGTCACTCAGGCATGGGACATGAAAGGGTGAAGAAGAGGCTCGTGCTGATCATTCATCTTGTTACTCTATGCATCTCATCACGAGTGGAAAGACCCCCAGGGCCGGCCTCCCGGACGCTCACCAAATGTATATGAAAGCATGTTTGCACCGGTACAGATTGATGCGCCAAACTACACGCGAGCGCATGATCCAGTAGTTTGGAGAGAGACAGTACCTGCAGCACAGCGCGCTGCCATGCTTGCTGACGTCAGAGGTGAGCGAGGGTGGGTCCAACGTCAGCCCTTTTTATACGCTGCTCACCTCTGCTGAATAAATAAATAAAAACAGGTGGACAGTAGACCACACTGCTGCACATGGAATCAGGCTTGTCAATGTTGAGGATCTCAGACTTGCTTTAAATTCTGCCTCCATTTTCTAGCTTCATGGGTTTGTTAAATTTAGACTTTTGAATAAAAGTTACTATGTTTACATTCTGACTGGTGTTTTTTATTATTTTCTTTTCAAATGCCAAAACATTTACAAGAAACTTCTGATCTCACCAGAGAAATGTTCATGTTAGTTGGCATAAATACTGCATGCAAAAAGATAGCAATTGTGCAAACATGTTAAAGTGCAATACAAGTATTTGATTCCCCCAGTGCTCCATTGCAGCTGGCAGGAAGAGTGCAGCTGTGTCCTTCTGCAAAAATTCCTTATAAGCGATGTAAGCTGCATGGGGACCTCGTTTGGTATTACTGCACCTATGAAACAAATGTGTAGTTATCAAATGGCAGACAGTCTTTGTCATCGTCAGACATTTAAATTATTTTAGCAGAGGCTGTCCTCGTCTTTGTCTTCCTGGTTGATATTTGATAATGTTGACCAAGGCAAGAATGTCGTCCTGCTCATTGGTTACATGGTGGATGTCAGTTGGCCTTGTCACCTCCAGCTCTGTGTCTGTTTTCCAACAGCTCCTTGAGGATGCCAATGGACTTACTGATCCTGGCTGCTGATGTTTCAGACAGGTTTGGTCCCAAGCCTGTCATTAAAGATTTCCAAAAAATATTCAGATGTTCCAGATGTTCAAGAGGAATATTTGTCCCATTTCCCCCTCTACCATTCCAAAACCCGTTCCATACTACACTGTGTGCCATGCGTGGGGACAGAGTGACATTAACGTGTAGTGTTAGTAGGAAAGTGCTGTAGGCATACTGGCAGTGTCCATATGCCTTATAGAAAAACAGGGCAACTTTGTACAGTCTCATCAGCCTCTCACCATCCTCTTCTCTAACTGCGTCCTGGATGTTTAACAGGAAGAAGCCAAAGCCAAGTCTAGCTTCCGAATGTTGTTTTTGATCATCTTGGTTTTCTGGGCCGGTGTGTTCTGCAGAAGAGTCTGATGTAGCCACAAGAGTGTGCATCTTTTTTTCATGAGTTTCCCTCGCTTTGGCGTATATATACACATGGATATATCCATACCCGCACGGCATGGAAGCTTTGGTCTTTGCTGTTGTGGGGCTGGCATTTGACTTTCTGCTTCTATGACGTTTGTCATCATGACAAACATGTCCACAACCTCTCCAACCTTCTCACGCAGCCAATTCCTCTCCATATCTAAGTGGAGCACTTAGATATGTCTCCTGAATATTGATGTGGCATGTGCTGAACCACAACATTTTTAAGGGCTTAAACAAAGACATGTGCTGAGTCAGGATGCGGGTCCCAAGAACAATGAACTCCCGTCGCATATTGTCCTGGATTTCTACTCCGGGAAGAGAGTTGCAAAGATCATATTGTAAGATGTCATAGTCTGTTTTTCATTGCCAAGGTGATTTACTGAGATTCGATCCTGGACTGCAATATGATGGATCCAGTGTATGGACTTGTTGTTATGGAGGGTAGACTGATGATGAGCATGCATGAAAAAGTCCAAATTGTCAATTATAATGGAATATGTTGGTGGAGGAGTGAGTTGAATGATTGGAGAGACAGAGGAGCTCAGGCCGGCTCTGCTGCTTCAAAGGCACTTAAACTGTTAAAAGGCAGCATAGCCATTGCAGAAGCCTTTCCATTTGTTGGAAAAGAATAAGGAATTACTCATTACTAATCAAAAGATAGACGCATAACATTCAAGATGACACAGCATTTTAATCTGTTGTGTCTCTACATGTATCAGCAATTTGTCATCTCACCTGACAAATTCCCTTCTGCTTCAGAGTTGAGGAAAGCTTCATTCTGGACCTTTAACATTTGTCGAGAAGCCCACAGAAGAAGGCCAACTCCTTCTGCTTATTTATAGAATGTTGGAGAGTTGTTGTTATGGCCATGTTGTTCAGCCTTTCAAACACAGCTTTTTTGGCTCCACCATAATGAAGAATATTACTTCAATCTGGAGAGACTCAGAAGACAAAATGCAGTTTGAATGTTTTTATTGATAGGTAGTTTGGCATCCTAGGCCCCCGTGCGGCAATTAGGGCCAGCGAGGCTCCTGCTGAGTGCGCGCACAATCCCCCAAAAGGCTGTGAGTTTGTCAGGTTTGGCAGGAAGAATTATACGAGCGTGAGGGTGAGAATTAGATCAGTGAGGCAACGCTATTAATAAAGGCAACACTATAAATAAAGGCAACACTATAAATAAAGGCAACGCTATAAATAAAGGCAACGCTATAAATAAAGGCAACGCTATAAATAAAGGTAACGCTATAAATAAAGGCAACGCTATAAATAAAGGCAACGCTATAAATAAAGGCAACGCTATTAATAAAGGCAACGCTATAAATAAAGGCAACGCTATTAATAAAGGCAACGCTATAAATAAAGGCAACGCTATAAATAAAGGCAACACTATTAATAAAGGCAACACTATAAATAAAGGCAACGCTATAAATAAAGGCAACGCTATTAATAAAGGCAACACTATTAATAAAGGCAACGCTATAAATAAAGGAAACACTATTAATAAAGGCAACACTATTAATAAAGGCACAGCTGCTGCCACCACCAGGAAGTTTTGCGAGTGCTTACGAGGATGGATTTGCAAGGGCTTACAGGGATGCCAAGGAGCGCTGGGCTGCCTGTACGGTCGTAGTGTCTGGCCTGAAGTATACGAACAGGGCAGAGGATGAGCAGCGCCCCAGCTGTGGAGGGCAGAAGGGGAAACCCAGCGACGCCACTCGCGTAGCAGCGCCTGTCCTGAGGGAGTGAGATGTGTAGAGAATGGGAGACCGATTACGTAGTAGCAGTCGCGGGTGCCTTTGACGAGGAGTTTGAGTGACGGCTCTGAGAATAGAGAGGAGAGAACAGGGTTGTAGCAGCGGGTCTGAGATTGGGTCCCATCAAGCAGGGTAGGTATATGAGGAATTGAAGGATATTGTCTGCACGGTGAACTATGTCAATGTCAATGTCAATGTCAACTTTATTTATATAGCACATTTACAACAATACCAGCTGCCCAAAGTGCTTCACAGGTACGAATGATAAAAATAAAAATAAAACAGTATAAAATACATACACATACAACTATGAAAGCACTGATTGTGTGAACGGCAGGCAAGGTAAAGGAATGTTGTGTGAGTAGTAAAAGTGGGAGTAGACTTTCCGGCGAAGCTGAATGTTATGAGTGAAGAATGCGAAAGACCCATTTTTGCGTACGAAGAAGAAAAGAAGAAGAGAAGGTGGGACTAGTCCAAGGCGGGGAACTCCATGGCGGGGATCTCGCATGGCATCATGTAGCCTAGGCTCTGGAATTCCTGGAATTTAAAGTGAGGGAGACAGTCAGTATGCAGTTAAGGTGACCAGGGACGTGTCGTGCAGTGATGGAGATATTTAAGACTGAGAGCCATGTGATTTGTCTGAGAAGGAATCTTGGGTAGAGGAAGAAGGACCTTTATTTAGGATTTCTACGACGTCCAACTTGTTGACATCACAGAGATCCTTTTCCTCTGCAACATGGGACTTCCGGCGCACGGGCCACGACTACTGGACCTTTGTGGAGGGCAGAGGAGAGGTTCCGAGGGAAATTCTTTGGGCCACGGCCTGGTGAGTCACTTGTCCTGGTAGACCCCCCAAAACCCAAGGACAAGGCAGCGTCCGCGAAGAAGCGCAGGGCAACGGAGGAACGGACAACGTCACCGCAGAAAGAGACGCCGACCCGGCGGCCCAGCAGGCGGGACTAGAACATGGCCAGGGCGGCGCCTGGTGTCCGGGGAAGACAGCGTCGAGGTGGGAGGGGCCGAAACCAGAGGAGCCTGGAAACAAAAGTACGGCCCTGGGGAACGAACCGGACGGCACGATTGAGGTGCCCGAGCAGGGAGAGCAGCTGGCGCTTCGACATTGACGGGGCCCGGACACCGCCCGCGCCAGAAGCCGTGTGGCCCCGCGGGGATTGTGGAAAGCCGACAGCAGGTTGAGGGATGCGAGGAACGCTGACGTCAGGAGGAAGATGATGAACGCCCAATCGGGATGGAGTAGGAGCGCGTGGGCGAGCCTGGGGAAGAAGACCGGGGCCGAGAGGCGGGCGCTGAGCAAGGCGCGGCTGAAAGCCCCTCAGAACGGCGGCCTCACGGGAGCCGGGGCGGGCCCCACAGCACGGAGCAACGAAGGAACGAGGCTCCAAGGACAGCGTGGCTAGGACATCAGGAGACACCAGCTTCGACGGAAGGGCCGCCTCACATGGACCAACGGCCCCTATAAGACAAAAACTGTTGCAGCGTATGAAATGCAGCCACGTCGACCCACGGCATGAACAGACCAGATTCCGCCCAGCATCTTTTATTTATTTTTTGGGAACTGCTGCGTCAATGACCAGCAGCTCGAGGATTGTTTCCTCATTCGCGCCCTTGCATGTTTCTTGAAGGACCCATCAAACATGAAATTTTATCATTGCCACGCCGAAGAGGTCCACGGTACCGCTTTGCAGGAGAGGCCACGTTGCGAGCCCGGTCTACAGAGAACCCCCCACAGTCGGAACGAAAGTTGAGACCACTTTCTCTGAGCAAGACGAACCAGAGTCAGCGCAGTCTCTTATGTGACCAGGAGCACAAGATCTTCCAGTGGACCCCGAAACGCAGACCGTTGACAATGTGCGAGACGGTCTGCGCCAGTACGAAGGGGAAACATTGCACCACTCCGTGCTTTATCACGTTCTCCGAGATCAGCCCAGAAACGATGCAACCAGCGCTCGGGGCATCAACAGCCCGCCTGCAGTCCAGAGCACAGGGTCAAAACAGCCAGCCTGCAGCCTGGTGCGCTGGGTCAAAACAGCCAGCCAGCAGTCCAACGAACGGGATTGAAACAAACAGCCTGCAGACCGATGTGAGGGACCAAACTGAGAGCCAGCCGTCCAATGCGAGGGATTAAAACTGAGAGCCTGCAGTCCAATGCGAGGGATTAAAACTGAGAGCCTGCAGTCCAATGCGAGGGATTAAAACAGAGAGCCTGCAGTCCAATGCGAGGGATTAAAACAGAGCCTGCAGTCCAAAGTGAGGGATTAAAACAGAGCTTGCAGTCCAAAGTGAGGGATTAAAACAGAGCTTGTAGTCCAAAGTGAGGGATTTAAACAGAGCTTGTAGTCCAAAGTGAGGGATTTAAACTGAGAGCCTGTAGTCCGAAGTGAGGGATTTTAAAGAGCTTGCAGTCCAATGTGAAGGATTTAAACTGAGAACCTGCAGTCCAAGTGAAGGATTTAAACTGAGAGCTTGTAGTCTGATGTGAGGGATATAACCTGAGAGATTGCAGTCCAATGAGAGGGATTTAAACTGAGAGCCGCAGTCCAAAGCGAGGGATTTAAACTGAGAGCCACAGTCCAGAGTGAGGGATTTAAACAGAGCTTGTAGTCCAAGTGAGGGATTTAAAGAGAGCCTGCAGTCAAATGTGAGGGATTTAAACTGAGAGCTTGCAGACCAATGCGAGGGATTTAAACTGAGAGCCTGCAGTCCAATGCGAGGGATTTAAACTGAAAGCCTGCAGTCCAATGTGAGGGATTTAAACTGAGAGCCACAGTCCAGAGTGAGGGATTTAAACAGAGCTTGTAGTCCAAGTGAGGGATTTAAAGAGAGCCTGCAGTCCAATGTGAGGGATTTAGACTGAGAGCTTGCAGTCCAATGCGAGGGATTTAACTGAGAGCATGCAGTCCAATGTGAGGGATTTAAACTGAGAGCTTGCAGACCAATGCGAGGGATTTAAACTGAGAGCCTGCAGTCCAATGCGAGGGATTTAAACTGAGAGCCTGCAGTCCAATGCGAGGGATTTAAACTGAGAGCCTGCAGTCCAATGCGAGGGATTTAAACTGAGAGCCTGCAGTCCAATGTGAGGGATTTAAACTGAGCTTGCACACCGATGCGCGGGCCAACTGAGCCTGTAGTACAATGCGAGGGGAATAAACCGTCCGCAGGTCAGCACACTTACCCACAAGCGCCAGAAGACGAAGGGAAAAACCACAGTACCACACCGTACCGGCACGAGGAGGCAGGGATGCGCACAGCTCCCACCGCACCGGTTCAGACCGGCCGTATGCAGCAGCAGGCCGCGACGAGACGAGCAGCGGCGAACCCGCAGAAAGAGCCCGCAAAGGAGGAGAGCGGCAAAGACCCACGGACCACAGCACGAGACCCGCAGCAGGTGCAGCGACGCGGAGGAGGAGCAGACCACACGCAGCAAGACAGAGGACAGCAGGGACACGCACGAGTAAGCGTGAGTAGACAAAAGCGATTCCTCCAGAACGACTTGGCTTGAGAAGGCCGTGAAGTGGGAGTCTCCGCTTTTAAGCTGCTTGCCTGGCCTGCATAGGTTGGCTGGGAATGGGCGTTTGCTGTGCGATAGCCCGAGGATGAGAGGCAGGCTTGGAGGAGATAGCTTTGGCAATCAGTCTACCAGAGTGAACCTTCGCAAAGCTCCATATTGGTTGTATATAATACTGACATTTGTGCTTCTCTTCCTCTCAAAGCAATTGAAGCTGCTGCACAAGTTGCAGTTTGTGAGTCTTTGGTGATAGTTGTGAAAATTTAAAACAGGAAAGGTGAAAAACTTTTTAGGTCTGCTTCTAACCTGGTAAATGAAAAGGCATTCAGATCATCCGGTGATGACTTACACACGATACACCCGTTGTTTGGATTACATAAATGTTTGCATTCATGCTCTATTAGGTCCAGAATGTGCAGCTTTATTTCCTCAACCAAAATGGACTTTGCAGCTGTTGTCAACTTTTTGTTTGTTTATATTGTTGACTGAGGCATCTTCTGAATCACATGCCTTAGCAATGATCTGTAGAGTAGACTCCACCCATTTCCTAAAATCTTCAGGTTAAGACTGAACTCTCTTGAGGAAATGGGTGGAGTCTGCTCTGCTCCTGTTGGGCAAGATAGAAAGGCCAAAGCGGCCCTTTCTGGACTCACAGGATGGGTCAATTGCAGAGGTAATATTTTCCTACGGGACAACAATGTGCACATCCGTCTCCTCCAACGACTTCCCTGCGAGGATGTGATCAAGAACCTCACGGGCCGTGTAGCGTAAAGGTAAAGGTGTATTTTTCCTCCTCTGCATTTGACCCATCCCTATGCCACTAGGGCCTCTGTCAGAGCAGTGGAGGATTATACCTATTGTGAATGTTTTTAGTGTTGGGCAAACCGTAGGAAACCTAACCAGGCACAGTGAGAAAAAAACGAAAGTTATGACTGAAACTATGGTTCTATGAATCCTGGATGACCGCCAGAGACGGTGCTTAAGCACTGGACGATCATCCTCACCCATGCGCAGGTCGAGAGTAAAATAACAACAAAGTCACTCGTGACCTTCGGTAGCTCATGCGAGTCTATAAAGCCACGTGACTTCTGAAGCACAGTCCCGAGAACCTTTCTCGCACAAGCATTCCAAGGGACCGGGCACTCTTGCGGTCATCCAGGATTCATAGATTGTTCTATGTCATCCTTCCTGCCTGCCAGAGGCAGTGCTTAAGGACTGGATAACAAATATCAGCAAAGTCACGAGGACACCAACCAAAACCTCACCGCACCGTGACACTGACGAGTGGAGCTGCAGAACTTCCTGCAGAGGGGACGAAGCGGAAACATTCACCCAATAGAACCTGGACTGTGTTTGGGGACGACCATGATGCCGCCGCACCGATAACGTCTAATGACACACCACTCACAGCAGCCCACGAAGTCGAAATACCCCTTGTAGAATGGCACTGCAAGGCATAGGCCTTGGTCACAAACCCCACAATCCAGTGGGAAAGACGCTGCTTGGATAGAGTACGACCTCTGCGAGGGCCGGCACAGCAGACAAACAGGGCGTCCGAACACCTCATTGAAGCCATGGAACGAATGTACACCTCCAGTGCATGTATAGGACACAGAGGTTAAGAGGGATCTCCAGAACCAAAACGGGCCAATTGTAGCGGCCCGTCCCGTTGACCAGAAGACACCTTTGGGACAAAGGACACGTCTGGCCACAGAGACACACCCGACAAAAGGCCCCGCCCACTGACAGAACATGGAGTTCACTCACCCGCCTTACAGAGGCCCTAGCCAGAAGAAACGCGGTCTTCATTGACAGCCACTTGAGGTCAATCTCCCCCAAGGACTCAAAAGGTGGGAAACGCAGGGCATTGAGGACAACCAAGAGGTCCCAAGCCAGCACCACAGGATGACAGGGTGGGTGTAACCAGCGGGCACCTTTCAAAAACAGTGATATGTCATGAACACCAATACTAGTGCCATCAAACCCTGCGCGCCTTCAGGGTGGATGGAGAACGGCCCTCACCGAGCAGTTCCTGAAGGAAGGTCAGTATTGATGTCACAGAGCTGAGACGCGGGTTGAGTCCTCTGCCAGGACATCATGCGTCAAACAAGTTCCATTTAGAGGAATACAGCCGGCGCGTGGACAGAGCCTGGGCATTGCACATGGTGCGCCCAATCTCTCCAGTATAGGCTATAAGCGCTAGTTCGGACCCTGGAGGAGCCACACCCAAAGCCTCAGGCGACCGGCATCCAGGTGGAGAAGCCGGCCCCCTAGCAGAGACAGGAGATCCCTCCTGGAGGGAAGAGGCCTCACCAAGCCGCAGCAGAGCCTGGGCAGCAGGGGAAACCACTTCCTCCCCTGGCAATACGGGCCCCCAGGATCAAACTGTGGCCCTCCTGAAGGACTCTGAGCAGCGTCTGATGGACCAGAGGAAACGGCGGGAACGCATACAGCAGAGTTCTGGGCCAGTCGTGAGCCAGTGCATCCTGACCCAGGGGACTGATGGATTCCATCAGGGAGAACCACCGAGGGCAATGTACCGTCCCGCGAGAGGCAAAGAGATCCACTCTCTCCCGGCCGAATAACCTCCAAATGGAGTCCACTACCTCCGGGTGAAGCCATCACTCGCCTGGCAGCGAAACGTGGGGAGACAAGAAGTCTGACATGTTCAGAACTCTGGGGATGTACATAGCAGTGAAACTGGCAAGACGGGGATAGGCCCAAGTCAACAGTTGTCGTGCCACTACCAGCAAGCACTCTGAGTGCCTCCCTGGTGATTGATGTAAAAAACCACACTGGTGTTGTCCGACCGGACCATCTCATGCCGACCCCGCAGGACCTGAAGAAAGTGACATTGATATTGAGCCCTCTCTGCTGCACTGATCAAGTGTGATCATCCGTATGCACAACTACCCACCAGGACGGCAGGGGACCCAGCGCAATGCCCACCAACATTAACGCCTCGTTGTGCCACTGGGACAGAGACGCCATACACTGAGGAGACACCAGTAACCTCCAACGTCTGAACAGGATTGACCGGGTCCAGCCCCAGGCCATTGAGCCACATCTGCAGGCTGCTGGGCAATCAGCATGGCCAGCAGCCTGAGGAACACCAGATAAGGAGGAGACCACCCACAATGGAAGCCCGGAAGCAACACCTGAACGTCTGATACGTCGAGGCAAAGGACGGGCAGACATTGACAGTGAATCTAGAGCCATGCCGAGGAATGCGGTCTGCCAAGACGGCACCACATTACTCTTCGCCAGATTCACGCGTAGACCCAACCTGGTCACGTGCTCAATCACAGTCTGTGTATCCCACAGATGAGCAAATCGTCCGAATAGGGCAGGATCCTCAACCTTGTCTTGCCTCCTAGACGCCACTAGTAACCCACAGAAACATGCTGAATACGCACATGTAAACAGCCACTAAAACAGGGTCAGGTCGAGCAGAGACGCCACCAGTCCCCGACACAAACACACTCAATACGCATAGTAAATATCCAATAGAACAGGGCAGGTTGAGCAGAAACGCCACCAGTAGCCCCCAGATACACGCTGAATACACGCAGGGAACAGCCAACATAACAGGATTAGGTCGAGCAGAAACGCCACTGGTAACCCACGGAAACACACGCTGAATATGCACAGGTAAACAGCCAATATAACAGGATTTGTTCGAGCAGAAACGCCATTGGTAACCCACGGAAACACACGCTGAATATGTACAATATAACAGGGTTAGGTCGAGCAGAAACGCCACCAGTAACCCACAGAGCCATGTGGAATACGCACAGGTAAACAGCCAATATAACAGGGTCAGGTCGAGCAGAAACGCCACTATTAACCTTCTAAAACAAAACACTGTGAAGGCAAATAAGATCCAATGCCGAAGGGGATTAGCCTAGCAAATGCTAGTGCACTAAACGTGAAGCCGAAGCAGCAATGACAACGGAAAACCACCGAACACAATGTCACGGCGAATAGCAAAACAAACACTCACCAGTCGTAGGATGGGCTCTGACTGACTAGCAGTCACGGGGCTACAGGCAGCAAGCAGCGCAAACAACAGAGGTACAAACAGCTAATGTAGCTTAACCCGACTCATACGACCTGTATGCGAGAAAGTGAAAAGGGACTGTGCTTCCAGAGTCAAGTGGCTTTATAGACTTGCGTGAGCTACCGGCGGTCACGGGTGACTTTGTTGTTATTTGACTCTCGACCTGCGCATGCGTGACGATGATCATCTAGTGCAGGAGTGGCCAACCCGCGGCTTGTGAGCCGCATGCGGCTCTTTGGCTGGTTCCGTGCGGCTCTCGGGCTTTCACACGACAAGCGTCAAAAACGCCTCGGTGGTGGTGCTGCCATTCATTCCCTATGTAGTTCTGACCCATAGTAAAGGCCGACTTCACTCCACTAGCCGGGCCGCCAAAACAATCTGACGTCGGCGAACGTCAATTCTGATTGGTCAGATGCGTTGTCAATCACTCTGCAGCCGCTGCCTCAGCTGTTGCAAATATCATAACAAACAACACGTTGCCTCGACCCATGACGTCCGTACGGAAAACAATTCCTTGGTCGCTGGATGAGGGCAACACCTTCCTCAGTTTGAGGAGAGGACACCAGCGTGAGCTCGATGGTTCCACCAGAAACCAGAAGGTGTTTGTGGAGCTAGCGCTAAGGACGGAGCAGAATGATTCCCACGAACATGAAAGATCACAGCAGCAGAAGTAGAGGCAGAACCGAAAAGTCTGGAGGTGGTTTGACCAAATGGATTACATTTACGTACATCGGCTAACACCAGCTAACACCGGCTAACATGCTAAAACCAGCTAGCACCAGCTACACCAGGAGATGAGCCAACTCTGCCTGGTGAGTGTCTGTCTTCAATCAAATGCGAAAGTATCTGGTCTTATAATGAACATGTGTCTGTGGTGGTTGGTGTTGGTGTTATGTGTCAAATCTATATCTTTTGCTAAATGCAGTCAGAGAGTGAATCATGGTTCGATAAAGACAGTTGTGTTTCTGCCTGCTTTTTTCATTTCGGAATCATAATTGATGTTTGCTGACGTGAGATTGTTCTGGTATCGACTCCCCCGGTTAGAACCAGGGCCAAAGCATTAATAAAAAGTACCGCGGAGCGGCTGAAGCGAGCGGTGGAAGCGCCCGCAAACCAGGGAGAGTCGAGTCCAGCCCTTTAGTACTGTACGAGTCAATTTCTGTCATTATCATGTTGATGACATTTACAATAAATCTATCTGAGCAGAGGTGTGTGTGTGCGCCTCCGACCACCACCAATCATTCACAAACACACCAGACTCATTCTAGGCAATGGGGGTAAAGTGTCTTGCCTAAGGACACAACGGCACAGCAGCCGCAGCCGCCCCACTGTGGCTGGTGTTCCCAGAGGTTAAGTGTCTTGCCAAGGACACAACGACAGCAGACAGTGGGAGTCCATGGTGAAGATCGGGCCCACGACCCTCTGGCTCAAAGGCCAATGCTCTACCAACTGCGCTACTGTCGCCCACAAACTGTTTTTTTTTTTTTTTTTTACAGAACAGTTTGTTCTTGTGGAGAAAGGGGGCGAAGGTGGGGTCACACCTGTATTGTACTCGAGTAAATGTTTATTCCTGTGGCGGAGGGGGGTTAGGGGGGTCTTAAGTTTAAGTGAGAAAAGATTTGTTACAGCACAGTCTATACAGTGCAAAAAGTCACTGGATTTAACTGGAGAATTGGGCTGTTTATCTGGGACTAAAGTTCATTGCCGGCCTTTAAAACCTCAAAATTCCGCTCAAGGTTTCCACGACTTCTGCTCAAACTTCAGGTTTTCGTGCTTTAGATTTCACAGGTAGAGCCAATGCTCTGGCTACGTCACTTTCATTTACATGTTTTCTTGACATTTTGAGGCAGGGCATTGAACAGTAGAGGCAGAAGTGCTCTTGCTGTAAACTCTCGCTCCATTGTTCTTTTTTTAAAGCTGCTTGATAACTTTCTTATTTGCTTTTGGTTCATCATTTTCTGAGTCTCAAAGAAAAGTATTGTTGACTTTTCTTTTTCAATACTTTTTCGCAAGTTTCTTCTTGACAGTGAAATCGTCAGAATCTGAGTCGACTATCACTTCAGTTAAGGGACTCTTGACTAAGCTGCACACACAACAAATAATCTTAATAAATCTATATAACAATTTGTAATTGTAACTTGTAGTCATCACTTACCAGGGGTTTGTAAGCGTGCGCTTCAGTGATTTCTTGCAGCCTGATGGACCACACCTGCACCTTTTCTAGCCTGAGGACTTGACTTCCTCTGTTGTGCTGCTCCATGATTGGCTCCAGCCTGCTGGACAGAAATTGCCCCGGTGTGCCCCTCCATGATCTCCTGCATGCCACCACCAGGGTTCCGACACATAACACACTTTTTTCAGGAAAGTAAACCTCCAGGGGTCCTTTCCATGTTTTTGCAGAGACTGCATAAGGACCGTTAGAAAAGCATTACCCATTGATTTTGAAGCTTGGACCAGTAGGGTCCGGTGTTCGGGCCTCACAATGTAAAACCAGTCCCCATAATGTGAGTGAAATCTCAGGATATGGACCCTACCAGGAGTTGAAAACAAGTGCACACGCACACCCACACACTCAATCAACCACATTACCCCTCTCATCACACAGGAAAAAACTGTAATGTACTGTGATGGATTATGATTTGAATGCCTTATGGGATTGTCTCAAATGTTAAGCACTTGTGTTTAAGGTCTGAACTTTATGATCCACAGCAGTTTGAGGGTTGATTCTTATGAGAAAGCAGCCTGAGCAGGTGAGGATTGCA
The DNA here is from genome assembly GCA_964034765.1 of Knipowitschia caucasica. Taxonomy (NCBI): domain Eukaryota; kingdom Metazoa; phylum Chordata; class Actinopteri; order Gobiiformes; family Gobiidae; genus Knipowitschia; species Knipowitschia caucasica. The sequence continues at coordinate 37,733,758 of OZ035834.1, read as the reverse complement.
TGCAAATAGGTACACATGCCCTAGAGTATGGAGCAGTCTGTAATTACATATCAGAGAAATGCCCATCGAGGAGACGTCAGACAAAGTCAACATGATCCACCTCCCGCACAATAGCAGTGGTGGAAGTTCCCTTGGAGACATGTTTAGAATCACTGGCCTACATTCATTTGGGAACCATTCACAACTAAGAGCCACCATGAAGGACCATGGCAGTCTACAGCCTTTATCAATCAATCAAAGTTTATTTGTAGAGCGCCTTTCATACACAGGGCAACACAAAGCGCTTCACAGTCCACATCACAAATCATCACATAAAACAAACACCAGAATCACAATTAAAACATTAAAATCACACAAAAGATTAAAACACAATTAAAACATTAAAATCACACAAAAGATTAAAACACAATTAAAACATTAAAATCACACAAAAGAATAAAACCATTAAAACTTTCAAAATTACACAAGAAATTTAAAAAAATCAAAAAAATAAATGACAACAGTGCATTAGAAATGGAGATAAAATCCTTCAGTTGTATGCACAGGCAAACAGAACAGTCTTTAACCTGGATTTGAACATTGACAGAGTAGACGCCTCCCTCACATTTTCAGGGAGATTGTTCCAGATTTTAGCAGCATGGATCTGAAACGCAGCCTCCCCATGTTTGGTTCTCACTCTGGGCACCAGCAGGAGGCCAGTCCCTGTGCTCCTCAGAGTCCGAGCCGGTTCATATGACACCAACATGTCACTAATGTATTTTGGTGCAAGGCCATGGAGAGACTTGTACACAAGCAGAGCTGTTTTAAAATCTATTCTCTGAGCCACAGGAAGCCAGTGCAGAGACCTGAGGACCGGACTAATATGGTCATACTTCCTGGTTCCTGTCAGGACTCTAGCTGCTGCATTTTGGATGTACTGCAGCTGCTTACAGGTCTGTTTGGACAGACCTGTAAGCAGGCCATTGCAGTAGTCTAGCCTGCTGGAGACAAATGCATGGACAAGAATCTCCAAGTCTGCCCTGGACACTATATTTCTAACTTTGGCAATGTTCTTCAGATGGTAAAAAGCTGTTGATGTTATTGATTTTATGTGGCTATTGAAATTTAGGTCTGAGTCCAGTATTACCCCCAAATTTCTGACCTTGTCTGAAGGAAGTAGGGAGAGAGACTGAAGTTGACAAATGACGCCCTCTCTTTGTTTCTGGGGACCAAAGACAATGATTTCGGTTTTGTCTGCATTTAGCTGGAGGAAATTATTTTGCATCCAGTCACTGATCTGTTGGATACAGTGAAGGAGCAAATCCAGTGGTCCATGTTCTCCTGCAGTCAGTGAGACATAGATCTGAGTGTCGTCAGCGTAATTGTGGTAGGACACTTTGTTTCTTTGTATTAACTGACCTAACGGCAGCATGTAGAGATTAAATAGGAGAGGTCCCAGGATCGACCCCTGTGGTACTCCACAGGTCAGGGCCACATGATCTGAGACGCAGTCTCCAATCTCCACAAAGTACTTCCTATCCTCCAGGTAAGACCTAAACCAGTCTAGGGCTGTGCCAGTGACACCAACCCAGTCCTCCAGTCTCTGCATGAGGATCTCATGGTCGACAGTGTCGAACGCGGCACTAAGATCTAACATGACCAAAACTGTGACTTTACCTGCATCAGTGTGAAGTCGAATGTCGTTTGTTACCTTCACTAGAGCGGTCTCAGTGCTGTGGTGGGGTCTAAACCCAGACTGGAACATATCAAAAGAATTATTCATTGTTAAAAATTCAGTAAGTTGTTGGGAGGCCACTTTTTCAAGAATTTTTCCAATGAATGGCAGATTCGATATGGGGCGATAATTTTGAAGTCCCGCAGGATCCAGACTGCTCTATTTTAGGAGAGGTCTTATGACTGCTGTTTTTAGGGCCATAGGAAATGTTCCTGACGACAGAGACATGTTTACTATTTGTGTCAGTGAAGGTAACAAACTGCTCAGGACGGACTTCAGAAATTTACTAAGGTGTCATTTCAATCAATCAATCTACATAAACATAAACATTTACATAAACATTATTTACATAAACATACACATTTACATAAATATCATGTACATAAATATCACAATTTACATAAACATCATTTACATAAACATCATTTAAATAAATATAATTTACATAAGCATCAACATTTACATAGCATTTACATAACATTTACATAAATATCATCATTTACATAAACATCTACATAAACATCATCATTTACATAAACATCAACATTTACATAACATTTACATAAACATCAACATTTACATAAACATCTACATAAACAAATCCCACAGGGAATTAAAAACATTCAAACCTTAAAATCAAAAATAGCCACAGTACATTAAAAAGAGTAGATACAGTATGAGGTCCTTCAGTTGTATGCACAGCTAAACAGAACTGTCTTCAACCTGGATTTGAGAACTACCTGAGTAGAGCCTGACTCACATTTTCCAGAAGATTTTAGCTGCATTAATCTGAAGCGCTGCGTCCCCATGTCTCATACTGACCCTGGGGCCCAGCAGGAGGCCAGTCCCTGTGCTCCTCAGATGGCTCTAACATGTCACAGATGTTGGTTCGAGGTCATGGAGAGACCTGTAAGAAACAGAGATGGCGACTTTGTGTTAGAAGCAGAAGGACCACATAAAATGTAACAGAGGGCCGCAATTGGCCCACAGGCCTGAGTTTGGACATGCCTGCACTCGAGTATAAGTCGGGGAAATGTATTCTATTAAATCCAACACCAAGAATAGACATTTCATCTTGAGTCAATTATCTGTCAATTATCTGTGAGATGCAGTTTTTATACAGAGTAGGGGCAAAAAATTTAGGTAATACAGAAAATAGTTTATTTCTATTTGTCAGTGAGTCCTCTGGTCCATGTTCTCCTGATGTCAGTGAGTCCTCTGGTCCATGTTCTCCTGATGTCAGTGAGTCCTCTGGTCCATGTTCTCCTGATGTCAGTGAGTCCTCTGGTCCATGTTCTCCTGATGTCAGTGAGTCCTCTGGTCCATGTTCTCCTGATGTCAGTGAGTCCTCTGGTCCATGTTCTCCTGATGTCAGTGAGTCCTCTGGTCCATGTTCTCCTGATGTCAGTGAGTCCTCTGGTCCATGTTCTCCTGATGTCAGTTAGTCCTCTGGTCCATGTTCTCCTGATGTCAGTGAGACATAAGCCCTTTTCGAATGGGATTAGTATTACCTGTGGACCCCTGGTAATTTGTGAAAATCACGGAGGACGTTTGAGATCTTGCAGTGCATTCACAGAGGAAAAATAATGTTTGTAAATTACTACATTTTCATCTCACATGACGGCTGCACTTTTGCTCGTCTTTCCGCTTCACACAGCCAATAAAGTCTGACGTCTGACCACAGCAGCCACAGAGACCATGAGGACAAACACATAAATGTAGATTTTACAGCTCTACAGTTCTCTGGCCCGTACTGTCTGCATTGTTTAACAACACTGTTTGTACGGGAAACCCGTCAACGCCCCAGATACTCTGCTAACAAACATGCGAGCCAACAAGCAGTTACGGCCCAGTAACTGCTGAATCAACACGTCTGTTCTGTATTAGGACCGAGTGCAAAGTAAACGTACAAACGCAACCATCAGTCTGATCATTTTGTGTCAGTGAAAACATAACTGTCCTCTACCTCTCCATGGACCTCACAGGGACAGCAGCAGCCGCAAAACAACGCAGAAAGTAAAGAGAAAGTGGCAATAGCGATCACAATCACTGACATGCAGATTCCCACGGGATTAGTTCAGTATTATCAGAGGACGTCTGTGTTTGGACAAATTCAGCAGGTAATTTTCCTTGCCAATGCAGGAGTCTGTTGGACAGTTAGTGTCCAACAGACACTAACTAACAAGTGTCTGTTGGACACTGGACACTAACAAGAAGGACTGTGGTGATGATCCAGGACACTTTAACATTCTAAAACATGTATGACATTTATCAGCATTCATGGACATTGGTCTCTCCCTATGGACCAATTCATATGTTTATATTTTTGTGTCTGAACTGTTGATTCTCTGATCTGTGTTGGTGATTTCAATGGTTTTGTAAAGTCCTCTGAGATGACTTCTGTTGTGATTTAGGGCTATACAAGAATAAATTGTATTGTAGTGTATTGTATTGTATGACTGCTGTTTTCAGGGCCATTGGGAATGTTCCAGATAAAAGAGACTATTTACTATTTCTTAACAGACTTAAGAAATAGTGGGTGGTACATCCAGGTAGTACATCCAAGCTGCACATGGAGGAGCCCAGACTTGTAATTATGTTTTGTAGTTTTTTAATGTATTATCAGACAACAGGATGGACACACGTACATTGAGATCAGATCTGCCAGTAGATTTTGACTGACACTGTAATCTGCTCCTTGGAAAAACATGTCTACACCTCCCTCTGGTGGTAGCATCAAGCACTGCACTAATTATTATTACTCTTTTGTTGTGTGCTCCTCATTCCTATTGTTCTGTAACTGATGATGCAACACTGAAATTTCTTGTGGGACGAATGAAGGATTTTTTAAATTTATTTATAAAAACAGGAAATTACAAAGTCATTTGTTGTCAGTTTTAATGGTCTATATATATATATATATATATATATATATATATATATATATATATATATATATATATATATATATATATATATATATGTACATTTTTTAATTTTTTTTCCAAATATGACGAACGGTAGATACTGTGCCTGGTTTGGCCAGTAGAGGGTGCTGTTAAAGCGCGTATGGTTGGGAGGTGTCAGGTGCTGCACTTGAGACGTTACCCTAGCAACACCTTTTGAGACGTTGGATGCTGCGCTGGCAAGTTATGGCACCAAAAACGCTAAAATAGAGATCAAAATGAGGATTTAATGCAAAAATAATCTTTGATCCAAATATTTACTGCATTCTATCTGATGATTTCTGTAGACCTGGTGTTGGGAGCAAGGCATATAACACTGTCTGACCTGCCGTTGGGGAAAAAAAAAATATTAATGATAATAACATTGATAATCAAAAGAGGTGGAAAAATCCTGAAAAAAAAGAATACATATAAGAAAGTAAAATAAAACGGAATCAAAAACACACACACATGCACGCACACACACACACACACACACAGAACCACAGTCGAGAGCACCACTGAACCATTCCCAGTTAAGAATAGGAACCATTTCCTATCAAAAATAGTTTCTATTTTACCTTGTGCATTAATTTAACTCGTTCTGTGACAACAGCTGGGTTCACATTTTTCCACTCTTTCGAAATCGCTTTTCTCAAAATTGTAAATAGGTAGAGATGGATAGTGCTGTATTGGCGATATGCTGCTGCAACAGAATTGCCCCTCTGCAGTAAAAAGTACTTTGATCTTTTGGGCTTAAATTTACAAGTATTGTGCAGGTGTTTTGCAGGTACATGGTTTGAAATTAATAAGTAAATACAAATAAAATAACTCGTTTGGTTTCATCTGCTTTTGTAATCAGGGCATTTCCCAAACCATAGGTGAAGGACTGAGCAGGAAGTCCAGAGCTTTGACTGCAGACGCTGCTCCTTCTTCACCATCGATACAGCGTCCACATCACTGCTCACGCTGCTTCAACCTGTCATTTGGAAACTCATTTTGGTACTTTCAATATGGGGCCCCAGAGCAGAGACCAGGGGCCTATTTTATGAAAGAGTGCCTCAAATTTGACTGGATTCAACATGGTTTTCAATTCCCAGTACATGGAAAAAAAATAAAAACACAAAACACACGCATACCTTGATCAGTGTACTGATGATGAAAAGACAGTAGAATAAAAACTAAAACCAACTTATAGGTGTGAGTCAGTGTCGCACAGCATTGACATCATAGAACACAAGGACACATGACCCCTGGGACCCCTCTGGGACCCCAATGGTCAGCTGTCAGGGGTGGGAATGTCATGCCCGGCTGGTGCCTAACAGCGTGTGCCGTGTGTTTACAGGCGTGCATGGGGGCTCTGTGTGTCCTCACTGGTATTCCAACCATCCCGGCCCTTTTCTGTCCCCTCCTCAAAATAAACGGCGAGCCTCACGCAGAGCAGCTGAGGGGACAATACTGACCGTGTGCTCGCTGGATTCATAATCATCCAATCCTCATACACTTCCTTGAACGCTGAAACCTCCTGAGGGACTTCTCCTGTCTTCCTGCTCATCCGTGTTTTCATATTAAAACTTGGAGCAGTCTATTTGACGGCTTTTAGCTTTGGAAGTGTAGCTCAACGTGTGTGTGTGTGTGTGTGTGTGTGTGTGTGTGTGTGTGTGTGTGTGTGTGTGTGTGTGTGTGTGTGTGTGTGTGTGTGTGTTTTTGATCTCATTTGTGACTTTTCCTGCTTCAATGTAAAGTTTGTTTCTTTCATTGTTTTTATGAAATCTTTTAAATGTGAGGAATTATAACTTTAAAGTGATAGTCTGAACTCTAAATTAATTACAAATTTTAAGAATTGTATATAATAGACCTCCTGGCCTTAAATGTTGATACAAAATAAGTCATTTTATGAATTATAAATATATATATATAATTTGAATTATACACAAGTGTAAAAATTTAGATATATGTATTTGAATGAATATTAGACAACCCTTAATATTCGAAAATGTAATGGGCATTCTTAAATAATATCTATGAAATAGCTTGTTCCCAAAGGTTCTGCCGTGACGTGGCCAGATGGGTAACAGCTCGGCAAGCTAGTAGGTTACTTCAAAACTAGAACTCTCTGGAACTACATGAAATGTGAACAAAGAGAACATCAGCGGTGAGTGAACCAAATAAAAACTCAACCTAAAGCCATAATCAGATCCTCTGCAAATGTTCTACTAATGTTAATTGTTACTTACTACATTCTTTTGTCAGGAAAACGTGAACAGATAATCCTGAATACTCTTTGCACGTGTGTTAAAGAAGCTATACCCGATTTTTTTTCTAAGTAGTTCATAAAAATGCTTTTTACTACATACAAGTTGTATCATAATACATCATTTAATTGAAAACTTGAGGTCATTGATTCAGCTGTGTAAGAATTACAAGCAGTGAAAAGTGCTGAGTAGAGTCTGAGCGGGACGTTCTCCTCCAATCACAGAACGAGCAGCGAACAGCCTGCGTCCTCTAGCCTCTACAGCCTGTGTCCTCTAGTCTCTACAGCCTGCGTCCTCTAGTCTCTACAGCCTGTGTCCTCTAGTCTCTACAGCCTGTGTCCTCTAGTCTCTACAGCCTGCGTCCTCTAGTCTCTACAGCCTGTGTCCTCTAGTCTCTACAGCCTGTGTCCTCTAGTCTCTACAGCCTGTGTCCTCTAGTCTCTACAGCCTGCGTCCTCTAGTCTCTACAGCCTGTGTCCTCTAGTCTCTACAGCCTGTGTCCTCTAGTCTCTACAGCCTGTGTCCTCTAGTCTCTACAGCCTGCGTCCTCTAGTCTCTACAGCCTGTGTCCTCTAGTCTCTACAGCCTGTGTCCTCTAGTCTCTACAGCCTGTGTCCTCTAGCCTCTACAGCCTGTGTCCTCTAGTCTCTACAGCCTGTGTCCTCTAGTCTCTACAGCCTGTGTCCTCTAGCCTCTACAGCCTGTGTCCTCTAGTCTCTACAGCCTGTGTCCTCTAGTCTCTACAGCCTGTGTCCTCTAGTCTCTACAGCCTGTGTCCTCTAGCCTCTACAGCCTGTGTCCTCTAGTCTCTACAGCCTGCGTCCTCTAGTCTCTACAGCCTGTGTCCTCTAGTCTCTACAGCCTGTGTCCTCTAGTCTCTACAGCCTGCGTCCTCTAGTCTCTACAGCCTGTGTCCTCTAGTCTCTACAGCCTGTGTCCTCTAGTCTCTACAGCCTGTGTCCTCTAGTCTCTACAGCCTGTGTCCTCTAGTCTCTACAGCCTGTGTCCTCTAGTCTCTACAGCCTGTGTCCTCTAGTCTCTACAGCCTGCGTCCTCTAGTCTCTACAGCCTGTGTCCTCTAGTCTCTACAGCCTGTGTCCTCTAGTCTCTACAGCCTGTGTCCTCTAGTCTCTACAGCCTGCGTCCTCTAGTCTCTACAGCCTGTGTCCTCTAGTCTCTACAGCCTGTGTCCTCTAGTCTCTACAGCCTGTGTCCTCTAGTCTCTACAGCCTGTGTCCTCTAGTCTCTACAGCCTGTGTCCTCTAGTCTCTACAGCCTGTGTCCTCTAGTCTCTACAGCCTGTGTCCTCTAGTCTCTACAGCCTGTGTCCTCTAGTCTCTACAGCCTGTGTCCTCTAGTCTCTACAGCCTGCGTCCTCTAGTCTCTACAGCCTGTGTCCTCTAGTCTCTACAGCCTGTGTCCTCTAGTCTCTACAGCCTGTGTCCTCTAGTCTCTACAGCCTGTGTCCTCTAGCCTCTACAGCCTGTGTCCTCTAGTCTCTACAGCCTGTGTCCTCTAGCCTCTACAGCCTGTGTCCTCTAGTCTCTACAGCCTGTGTCCTCTAGTCTCTACAGCCTGTGTCCTCTAGTCTCTACAGCCTGTGTCCTCTAGTCTCTACAGCCTGTGTCCTCTAGTCTCTACAGCCTGCGTCCTCTAGTCTCTACAGCGCTGCTTAACACCAGGGCTTCCACTTCAAAATTCGAATATAATTCTAAAATAAAAAATGATGAACAAAATAATTGAATAAAAAAATGTGAACAAATATTAGACAACCCTTGTAATTCGAAATGTATTTAATGACTGCAAATAAAATAGTTAGCTCCCAAAGGTTTCACCGGGACGTGCTAGGCAGGTAACAGCTAAGCTAGCTAGCTGTTTCATGGTAACTTCCGGGTTTTTCGCAATCGCTTTTTGTCACATTGAAACAGTATTTTTGTCATGAAAACGTTAACAGCAAATTCTGAAATCATCCATGCATGTGTGTTAAGGATGTATATGTGTACTGTATTGTCCGATTGACGTTTAATGGTGTTGATTGATAGATATGTAGTTGTTTATTGAGCGTGGCTAGCTCCGCTAGCTCCGTTGGCTTCTCTACACAGACAAGTGTGTAGTGACAGGCGCTGATAGCTTGTTGTACTTGCAGAGTAATGGCAGTATTTTACACACCTGAATTACAAACAGAGGTTGCATTGGGGCTTCGGTCATTATTGGTTTGAGAGTTCTGTTATCAAGAAAAAATGATCGGAAGAATTGCTGCTGCTGCTTTGAGGAGCTCTATAACAAATTATAATTAAATATTAGACTATATTCTAAGGTTTTAAATGAATACATTTGGATGCGAAACTAGCGGTATTCTTTTACTTATATATTGTGTTAGCAGTGCGTACCTTTAGTGCCATTTCATCAGTGATTGTTGCACAGCTTACAAGAAGTTGCGCTAATGCTAATGTTAGCATATGTATCAGATCGAAAATAAAACTAGGTGGCTCTGTGTTATGAGAGCGTAGGGGAAATAAGAAGCCATTGAGCGAGTTGGGGGCGGTGCTAAACATTCAAACATTGCAGAAACGGGTATAGCGCCTTTAAGAATCTATTTGCATAATGTATTCTCCGATTAACATTTAAATGTATTGATTGATAGTTACGTATTTGTGTTATTGAGCATGGCTAGCTCCGATAGCTTCTCTGCAGAGACAGAAGTAATAAGTGACAGGCGCTGAAAGCCCGTTGTGACAAAGTGTACGAACTACTGTCCGGAGTAATCGTATTTTAAGATAAGATAAGATAAGATATACTTTATTGATCTCACACAGGAGAAATGTACGTCACATTTGGCATGGATAGAAACACGTAAGATTGTGCAAAAGAAAGAAATGTGAAAACATGTTAAATGCAAGACATATTATGCACAAAAAGTGGCAATTACAAAGTGGAAATCAAGAAACAGCAGTGGGGATAAAGGCCCTGCGGTAGCTCTCCTTCTTACACTGAGGCCTCAGTCTTCCACTGAAGGAGCCCCTCAGCTCCTCTAGAGTCCTGTGCAGTGGGAGGTGTTGTCCATGATGACTAGCACCCTCCTGTCCCTCACCTCCTCCACAGAGTCCAAGGGCCTCCTGTCCCTCACCTCCTCCACAGAGTCCAGGGGCCTTCTGACCAGCTTGTTCAGTCTACTCCTGTCCCACTCGGTGCTGCCCGGGGCCCAGCACACAGCAGCGTAGTATATGGCAGAGGCTACCACAGAGTCATAAAAAGTCCTGAGCAGAGGCCTGCTCACTCCGAAGGACCTCAGCCTCCTCAGAAGGAAGAGGCGACTTTGGCCCTTCTTGTGCAGGGCGTTGGTATTATGGGACCAGTTCAGTTTATTGTTAATGTGAACACCCAGGTACTTGAAGCTGTCCACTAGCTCAATGTCATCCCCCTGGATGTTCAGCAGCGTGTGGGAAAGTGGTTTTCTCCTGAAGTCGATGATCATCTCCTTGGTCTTACTGGTGTTCAAGCACAAGTGGTTGTGCTCACACCAGTCAACAAAGTCTGTGATAACCGACCGATATTCCAGTTCGTTCCCCTCCGAAACACAGCCCACGATGGCGGAGTCGTCGGAGAACTTCTGCAGGTGACAGCTGTGTGTGTCGTGTGTGAAGTCTGAGGTGAAGATGGTGAAAATAAACCATGAAAGGACAGTGCCCTGAGGGGCCCCAGTACTGTAGACAATCATCTCAGACTCACAGCTGCGCAGCCGCACGTACTGTGGTCGGTCTGAGAGGTAGTTGATGGTCCATGCAGTGAGGTAAAGTAAAGGTAAAGGTGCATTTTATTAATCCCCGAAGGGCAATTCAATCCTCTGCATTTGACCCCTCCTGATGCCGCAAAGGTTATGTCAGGAGCAGTCGTCGCCGTAGTACAGCGCCTAGGAACACATCTCCAGATGTTGATGCTCGGCTTGGTCAGCTGGAGGATTTAACCTAGTGAGCATGTTTTTAGTGGTAGTTACTGTCCACTCCCGTGTCCTCCATCTTCCCCCGCAGCAGTGAGGTCTGATAGTGTTGAAAGCGCTGGAGAAGTCAAAAGACCCTCACAGCGCTCCCGGCAGGCTCCAGGTGGGAGAGCGTCCGCTGCAGGAAGTAGATGACGGCGTCCTCTACTCCGATGTTGGGTCTGTAGGCGAACTGCAGCGGGTCCAGGGTGGGGCTGACCACGGAGCGGAGATGGGTGAGGATGAGCCGCTCCATGGTCTTCATCAGGTGGGAGGTCAGTGCGACTGGTCTGTAGTGAGCCGGTTCCTTGGCGTGTGATATTTTAGGAACCGGGATCACACAGGAGGTCTACCACAGGACAGGGACCTTCTCCAGGCTGAGGCTCAGGTTGTAGATGTAGCTGAGGACCTGAATTACAAGCACAGAGTGCGTTGCCAAAGGGCAGCGGCCATTTCTGCCATTTCTGCCCTTTCTGCCCACGGTCCAACGTTGTTACTATCAATTGCCACAAACCCCAGGTTCTTTTTAATACACTGACCTCTTTGATTAATCCATGCACTTCTCCCCCTGTAGTGGCCTCTTACAAACTATGCAATGATTTTATTGTATTTTTTAATGACAAAATTGCCTCCATTAGGCAGTCTCCGTTGTGTAAGCCCAGTTTTATGAATATAGATAATGGCTGTCAAAATGTATTTGAGTGTTTTGAAAATGTGTCCTTAGCATTTGTGACAGACATTGTAAAAAAGCTACGCCCGTCTTGTTGTCCCCTTGACTCCATCCCATCTCGTCTGTTTAAGGAGGTGTTCAACACAGTGGGGATTTGGGTCCTTAACATAATTAATGCATCTTTAAATTCAGGATGTGTACCTATCACACTTAAACATGCCGTGGTACAACCTCTTCTTAAAAAGCACAATCTTGACCCTACATGCTTGTCGAATTATAGGCCCATCTCAAAGTTGCCTTTTATTTCTAAGATCTTGGAAAAGGTTGTTCTCGTTCAACTACAGGACCATCTTGATATTTACAGCATCACTGAGAAGTTTCAGTCAGGTTTCAAAGCCAAGCATAGTACTGAGACTGCTCTTCTTAGAGTTCTTAATGATCTTTATTCAGTCTCAGACTCAGGCCGTCCTTCTGCTGTAGTTCTCCTAGATTTATCGTCAGCGTTCGATACGGTGGACCATGATATTCTTATTGCACGCCTCGAGCAACAAGTGGGCATCACAGGAACTGCACTTAAATGGTTCCAGTCCTATCTGACTGAGAGAACCTTTTCTGTTCAATTTGGCCAGTTCTCCTCTCAAGCGTCCAATTTAAAGTGTGGAGTGCCCCAAGGCAGTATTTTGGGCCCTACCCTATTTTGTCTTTACATGCTTCCCTTAGGAGCTATATTTGAGAAGCATAATATTTCCTACCACTGCTATGCTGATGATGTCCAAATATATCTGCCCATTCAGACTAGCAGCTGTGTACAGACACTTGTTGATTGTTTGAAGGAAGTTCAGGAATGGATGCAAGATAACTTCCTTAGTTTAAACAACAGGAAAACAGAAATACTTACCTTTGGGACTTCTGACCCTCTGCTGAACTGTGACAGTGCTATAGGACCTCTTATGGTTTATGAAAAGCCCCACGCCAGGAATCTAGGATTTATTATTGACAGCCATTTTAAATTTGATAAGCAGATAAATGCTGTTCTTAAAACAAGTTTTTATTATCTCAGAGTTCTTAGCAAAGTAAAATCTTATATTCCACATGCCCATTTTGAGAAGGCCATTCATGCTTTTATCACTTCCAGGCTTGATTATTGTAACTCTCTCTATGTCGGCATTGACCAGGCCCAGCTCAGCCGCTTACAGGGAGTGCAAAATGCAGCAGCCCGTCTTTTAACAGGGACAAAGCGCAGGGAGCACATCACTCCTGTTTTGCAATCACTGCACTGGCTCCCGGTATATTTTAGAATTCATTTTAAAATTCTTATTATCGTTTTTAAAAGTTTTAATAGAATGGCACCTTCTTATTTATATGAACTCCTCCAGCCTCACCTTCCCTCCAGAGCACTGCGCTCTGCAGATCAGCACCTTCTTGTCGTCCCTAGGACCAGGCTGAAGACCAGAGGAGACAGAGCTTTCTCTGTTATAGGGCCAAAGTTGTGGAACTTTTTACCTTTGCACATCAGAACTGCACAATCACTCGAGCACTTTAAATCCCTGCTTAAAACGCATCTTTTTTCTTTGGCTTTTACTACCAAGTAGACAGAGACAAATTTTTCGATTTCTTTTTGTATATACATTTCTGTATTTTATGTGTTTTTATTTTAGAATTTTTTCCTCGCTGTCTGTTCAGCACTTTGGTAAGCCTAGGCTGTTTTAAATGTGCTCTACAAATAAAGATTTGATTGATTGATTTGATTGATTTCTGGTTTGAGAGTCTGTTATCAAAAAACAAAGATAGGTAGAACGTTTTGAAATCGCATTCAAATCAATGAAGCGTTCTACTGCTGCTGTGAGGAACTGTATAATACATTATGATTAAATATTAGAATATTTAAATAATAATTTCATTAATTTGAACATTATTAATTCTGCTCGATAGAAGTGGGCTGAAGCTTATGTAAGGTTAAATAAGGGACAAGGTCGGACAACAGAGCCAGGCCCTGAGCTGTGTAAACATTCAACCAAAAGGAGGGAGACATCCCACTGCTGCTTCAAAGGAACAGCGAGGTCGACCGGAGGACTGCCATTGATCATGGGGATTACAGGCGTCAAACAGAGCAATAAAGTCACCATGGGAATAAACACCTCTATCTCTGCCTGCCTGTAGAGATCAAAGATCACAACTCTGCTCTCACTCCCGGGACCTTCCTGTCCCTGGACAATCAACGACTCACCCACGGCGTTATGGCGCCCCCCAGCGGATACCGGACACTATCACACCCGAGGCGGACACTCGAAACGGACATTCCCCGATGACATTATGTTGATAACCGTTACGGACACTACTCGTATGTGGCGTTGTCTGTGATGTGAATGCACTCTCGCTGTCGGAGACGAGGGCCTTCTATCGCCAGCCACTTTCGGGCTCCCTGGAACACCCCACCGCAACGCTATTCTAGACCGTGTTGTGTGTGGAATCCACGCCTGGATCCGATCTGCTGGCTTCCTCCTGCTCCCTGTTCGAACAAAGACCACGTGGACGAGGACATCGCCTCCATCCTATTCTTCATTCTCATCCTCCCATCTCCATTCTCCATTCTCCTCTTTTCATCAACATCTCCCTTGAACGGCTCAAAGTAAGACTGTTCTTTTGTTGGAGTGTGATTCAAATGAGATGTATGCAACTTCTGTTTAATGTGACCAGAAATCCCCTTCGTTATATTTTCCATCTTTAATTTTTGTAGTCAATAAATTCACGTTAACTTTAACTCAATCATTTAAGCGTCGTGTTGTTAAGTTTTGGATATCTCTGGCTGATTTTACGCATTCACTACCTATTAGATTATAAGACTGACTCGAGGCAAAGTTAGTTTGGATCTGTGCAGACTTTTTCAAACTCTGCTGGTACCATAAAAATTAAAGCAGATCCTCACTGGTGTGCAACGGCGAGCCCCTGATCCGGAGACCCGCCGATCCACACTACCAAATTTATACTACAATAACATAATCAGTAATATTATTACCCTACACTTATGAGCACCCCAACCCCCAAACTCAAAACACATTACAATAAATAGTACAGAACAAGGTAACTAAAGCACCCAAACAAAATACATATTCACATCCTTGATTATGGAATATTCCACAGTCAACCATTTCAACAGTAAGAGTTTGCAGAAACTGACTCAGCAGCAGTTACAGCAGTTGTATGAAGCAGCAGGGGAGAGCTTCAATAGAAGACAGTACAATGTGTGACCCAAATTACAATTGGTGTCTGAGTGCTCTGGTCCCCCACAGTGTCCCATCCTGTGTCTCATGGGAAAATAAAGAAAAAGGGAAACCAAAATGTAGGACTGAAAATCAAATGTAGTTTAATAAATTAAATCCATGGTAATGTCAAAACACAAAAACTCCAGAACTGAAAACAAGACAGGCTAAACATGGTAGAGACAATGGACGGACAACAAGTGGAGAAAAGCACAGGGTTTACATTAGGAGTGTGACAATATATCGATATGGTGATGTATCGTGATACTTTCTCACGCAATCAATATGCTTTTGCTAAGTATCGATTTTTAACAAAAATACATAATATATGGCTACATTACGCATTCTACAATTTCTGTAAAATGTTCATATTGATTTTATTGGATGTGAGACAGATTAAGTCAGATTTTTACTAAAATCAAACTACAAGAGACAAATAAAGTGAAATAAAACCAGGTCAAAATGGTTAAAAAGTCCACACCATGACATCCTGAGGTTGCTTTAGAGCAGCTTCACTCCTCTCTGCTGCCTGGTGGACTGGGGACACATCTTCAATTATATAAATGGGTCAGATTTTACCAAAACAAATCAATAATGGCTTCAGAAGATGTCTCTGAGTGAAGAAATCCATAGAGCAAATCCTCAAGGTCATAGGTAAGGTAATTGTTGTTCTATATTGACATTAATAGCAGCTATAAACGTTCAGCCTGGATCAATGAAAAGTGTATAATTTCAAGATAATTGTAGCGGCAACCCCGACCAAATGAAGGGGTAACTCTAAGGAAAGTAACGTCAAGGTAATCAATGCGCTCAAGCTCCAAGGTCGACGATAATTCCTGCTGCAGTGGATGTATTGTAGCAGACAAGAACATGGTTGTAAGGATTTTTAAAAAAGGTGAAACGGTTAGATTGGGTTTCCTCAATTATACACAACTAATTGACTTGGAATCATCTTAAAATTGGGTCATGAAGTTTTCTAGAATTTGACAGCAGCTCCAACATGACATATGTGATAGCATTTAAAGGTTGGGGTTAGTGCATTAATTTTTCATAAATAATACCAATGTTTTTTGTTTGTTCCCGTCTCGTGAAAGTAAAAAGTTGAGAATCAGGACCATAACATGCTGGTCATCATCTATTAGATTTAATTTATCAAGTTTGCATATTTGTGAGACCAACCACGCCACCACTAAATTTCAGCGAGGCCAGCTGCCACACCACCCCATCACGCACACACACCCCCCCCCCCCCCCCCCCCCCCCCCCCCCCCCCCCCCCCCCCCCCCCCCCCCCCCCCCCCCCCCCCCCCCCCCCCCCCCCCCCCCCCCCCCCCCCCCCCCCCCCCCCCCCCCCCCCCCCCCCCCCCCCCCCCCCCCCCCCCCCCCCCCCCCCCCCCCCCCCCCCCCCCCCCCCCCCCCCCCCCCCCCCCCCCCCCCCCCCCCCCCCCCCCCCCCCCCCCCCCCCCCCCCCCCCCCCCCCCCCCCCCCCCCCCCCCCCCCCCCCCCCCCCCCCCCCCCCCCCCCCCCCCCCCCCCCCCCCCCCCCCCCCCCCCCCCCCCCCCCCCCCCCCCCCCCCCCCCCCCCCCCCCCCCCCCCCCCCCCCCCCCCCCCCCCCCCCCCCCCCCCCCCCCCCCCCCCCCCCCCCCCCCCCCCCCCCCCCCCCCCCCCCCCCCCCCCCCCCCCCCCCCCCCCCCCCCCCCCCCCCCCCCCCCCCCCCCCCCCCCCCCCCCCCCCCCCCCCCCCCCCCCCCCCCCCCCCCCCCCCCCCCCCCCCCCCCCCCCCCCCCCCCCCCCCCCCCCCCCCCCCCCCCCCCCCCCCCCCCCCCCCCCCCCCCCCCCCCCCCCCCCCCCCCCCCCCCCCCCCCCCCCCCCCCCCCCCCCCCCCCCCCCCCCCCCCCCCCCCCCCCCCCCCCCCCCCCCCCCCCCCCCCCCCCCCCCCCCCCCCCCCCCCCCCCCCCCCCCCCCCCCCCCCCCCCCCCCCCCCCCCCCCCCCCCCCCCCCCCCCCCCCCCCCCCCCCCCCCCCCCCCCCCCCCCCCCCCCCCCCCCCCCCCCCCCCCCCCCCCCCCCCCCCCCCCCCCCCCCCCCCCCCCCCCCCCCCCCCCCCCCCCCCCCCCCCCCCCCCCCCCCCCCCCCCCCCCCCCCCCCCCCCCCCCCCCCCCCCCCCCCCCCCCCCCCCCCCCCCCCCCCCCCCCCCCCCCCCCCCCCCCCCCCCCCCCCCCCCCCCCCCCCCCCCCCCCCCCCCCCCCCCCCCCCCCCCCCCCCCCCCCCCCCCCCCCCCCCCCCCCCCCCCCCCCCCCCCCCCCCCCCCCCCCCCCCCCCCCCCCCCCCCCCCCCCCCCCCCCCCCCCCCCCCCCCCCCCCCCCCCCCCCCCCCCCCCCCCCCCCCCCCCCCCCCCCCCCCCCCCCCCCCCCCCCCCCCCCCCCCCCCCCCCCCCCCCCCCCCCCCCCCCCCCCCCCCCCCCCCCCCCCCCCCCCCCCCCCCCCCCCCCCCCCCCCCCCCCCCCCCCCCCCCCCCCCCCCCCCCCCCCCCCCCCCCCCCCCCCCCCCCCCCCCCCCCCCCCCCCCCCCCCCCCCCCCCCCCCCCCCCCCCCCCCCCCCCCCCCCCCCCCCCCCCCCCCCCCCCCCCCCCCCCCCCCCCCCCCCCCCCCCCCCCCCCCCCCCCCCCCCCCCCCCCCCCCCCCCCCCCCCCCCCCCCCCCCCCCCCCCCCCCCCCCCCCCCCCCCCCCCCCCCCCCCCCCCCCCCCCCCCCCCCCCCCCCCCCCCCCCCCCCCCCCCCCCCCCCCCCCCCCCCCCCCCCCCCCCCCCCCCCCCCCCCCCCCCCCCCCCCCCCCCCCCCCCCCCCCCCCCCCCCCCCCCCCCCCCCCCCCCCCCCCCCCCCCCCCCCCCCCCCCCCCCCCCCCCCCCCCCCCCCCCCCCCCCCCCCCCCCCCCCCCCCCCCCCCCCCCCCCCCCCCCCCCCCCCCCCCCCCCCCCCCCCCCCCCCCCCCCCCCCCCCCCCCCCCCCCCCCCCCCCCCCCCCCCCCCCCCCCCCCCCCCCCCCCCCCCCCCCCCCCCCCCCCCCCCCCCCCCCCCCCCCCCCCCCCCCCCCCCCCCCCCCCCCCCCCCCCCCCCCCCCCCCCCCCCCCCCCCCCCCCCCCCCCCCCCCCCCCCCCCCCCCCCCCCCCCCCCCCCCCCCCCCCCCCCCCCCCCCCCCCCCCCCCCCCCCCCCCCCCCCCCCCCCCCCCCCCCCCCCCCCCCCCCCCCCCCCCCCCCCCCCCCCCCCCCCCCCCCCCCCCCCCCCCCCCCCCCCCCCCCCCCCCCCCCCCCCCCCCCCCCCCCCCCCCCCCCCCCCCCCCCCCCCCCCCCCCCCCCCCCCCCCCCCCCCCCCCCCCCCCCCCCCCCCCCCCCCCCCATTTTAGGCCAATTGAGACTGTGTGTGTTCCTCGCACCAGCTCAAAAATGTTTTTAAATTCCCCTAAAAAACGAAATCAAAACAGGACAGCAGTTAGACGGTCCAACCCTGCAAATCTAATTTCTGTTCCCTGTAGAAATCAATCAACCACATTAATCGACTCTGACGTTATTTTTAAACTTGCTATGCTTAATGTCAGATCTCTATGTAACAAATCATTTTTAATTAATAATTTTATCACTTCTTATGATCTTGATTTTATGCTTATGGCTGAAACATGGCTGGACCAAAATACAGGAAATGCAGTTCTAATAGAAGCAACACCACCCAATTTTAAATTCGAATCCGAAATACGAGAAAACAAAAGGGGGGGAGGCATAGCTGCAGTTTTTAGAGAGCACTTTGTCTCCCATAGAATGCCCCTTGGAAATTTTTCATCGTTTGAGTATATTTCTTTTAAAATGGAACAAAAGCAATCTTCTACTCTTTTCATTGTCCTGTACAGGCCACCACAGTCATGTTGCGATTTTATTGACCATTTTACTGAACTACTTTCATTCGTGTGCACAGATTTTGATAGTTTAGTTATTACAGGTGATTTTAATGTACATGTTGATAATGTTGATGACAGAAATGCAAAGGAGCTGGCTTCTGTATTTGAGACCTTTGGTTTCATTCAGCACGTGAGTGGCCCCACCCACAGCAGGGGGCACACTCTTGACCTGCTAATTACAAAGGGGGTTAATGTATCAAATGTTAATGTAGTTGATGTTGCTTTGTCAGATCATTTCTGTGTATTTTTTGACATGTGTTTTGCTAGCAAACCACCAGCTGAATTTACAACTGTTAGAAGAAGACACATACATGAAAACACAAGTGAACTGTTCATGGGAATGCTAAATTTTGAGAAAACTCCATGCTCTACTGTTGATGAATTGTATAACTCTGTCACCACCAGTGTTCTGACTGTTCTGGACGCCATTGCTCCTGTGACGGTTAAAATAGTTACCAGTAAGAAAAAGGCCCCATGGACTAAGGCAGACTCGGTTAGGGCACAGAAGCAAGAGTGCCGGAGGGCCGAACGGAAGTGGCGAAAGTCCAATTTCCAGGGCGATTATGAAATCTTTAAAGATGAGTTGGGTGAATTTAACCGGGTTCTACGTAGAACAAGAGAAATGTATTTTTCTGACATTATTGGAGGTTGCAGTAACAATTTTCGTGTTATGTTTTTTTCAACAGTTGGTAGATTAACGAACCCCCCTGTAAAGTTGCCCCTAGAATTTTCCTCTAAATCTAGGTGTAATGAGTTCGCACAGTTTTTCGATGACAAAGTACAAGGAATCAAAAACACTATCACCTCCACAGCACGTATAACAATGCAACAGCCAGAGAAGCTTTCTGAGCTAACTCACTTTGCACCTGTGGATACTGAAACTGTCAAAAAGATAATCATGAGTCTGAGCTCCTCCACATGTAGCCTGGATATATTGCCCTCTAAATTTCTGAAGTCCGTCCTGAGCAGTTTGTTACCTTCACTGACACAAATAGTAAACATGTCTCTGTCGTCAGGAACATTTCCTATGGCCCTAAAAACAGCAGTCATAAGACCTCTCCTAAAAAAGAGCAGTCTGGATCCTGCGGGACTTCAAAATTATCGCCCCATATCGAATCTGCCGTTTATTGGAAAAATTCTTGAAAAAGTGGCCTCCCAACAACTTACTGAATTTTTAACAATGAATAATTCTTTTGATATGTTCCAGTCTGGGTTTAGACCCCACCACAGCACTGAGACCGCTCTAGTGAAGGTAACAAACGACATTCGACTTCACACTGATGCAGGTAAAGTCACAGTTTTGGTCATGTTAGATCTTAGTGCCGCGTTCGACACTGTCGACCATGAGATCCTCATGCAGAGACTGGAGGACTGGGCTGGTGTCACTGGCACAGCCCTAGACTGGTTTAGGTCTTACCTGGAGGATAGGAAGTACTCTGTGGAGATTGGAGACTGCGTCTCAGATGATGTGGCCCTGACCTGTGGTGTACCACAGGGGTCGATCCTGGGACCTCTCCTATTTAATCTCTACATGCTGCCGTTAGGTCAGTTAATACAAAGAAACAAAGTGTCCTACCACAATTACGCTGACGACACTCAGATCTATGTCTCACTGACTGCAGGAGAACATGGACCACTGGATTTGCTCCTTCACTGTATCCAACAGATCAGTGACTGGATGCAAAATAATTTCCTCCAGCTAAATACAGACAAAACCGAAATCATTGTCTTTGGTCCCCAGAAACAAAGAGAGGGCGTCATTTGTCAACTTCAGTCTCTCTCTCTACTTCCTTCAGACAAGGTCAGAAATTTGGGGGTAATACTGGACTCAGACCTAAATTTCAATAGCCACATAAAATCAATAACATCAACAGCTTTTTACCATCTGAAGAACATTGCCAAAGTTAGAAATATAGTGTCCAGGGCAGACTTGGAGATTCTTGTCCATGCATTTGTCTCCAGCAGGCTAGACTACTGCAATGGCCTGCTTACAGGTCTGTCCAAACAGACCTGTAAGCAGCTGCAGTACATCCAAAATGCAGCAGCTAGAGTCCTGACAGGAACCAGGAAGTATGACCATATTAGTCCGGTCCTCAGGTCTCTGCACTGGCTTCCTGTGGCTCAAAGAATAGATTTTAAAACGGCTCTGCTTGTGTACAAGTCTCTCCATGGCCTTGCACCAGAATACATTAGTGACATGTTGGTGTCATATGAACCAGCCCGGACTCTGAGGAGCACAGGGACTGGCCTCCTGCTGGTGCCCAGAGTGAGAACCAAACATGGGGAGGCTGCGTTTCAGATCCATGCAGCTAAGATCTGGAACAATCTCCCTGAAAATGTGAGGGAGGCGTCTACTCTGTCAATGTTCAAATCCAGGTTAAAAACTGTTCTGTTTGCCTGTGCATACAACTGAAGGATTTTATCTCCATTTTTAATGCACTGCTGTCATTTATTTATTTATTTAAATTTCTTGTGTAATTTTGAAAGTTTTAATGGTTTTATTCTTTTGTGTGATTTTAATGTTTTAATTGTGTTTTAATCTTTTGTGTGATTTTAATGTTTTAATTGTGATTCTGGTGTTTGTTTTATGTGATGATTTGTGATGTGGACTGTGAAGCGCTTTGTGTTGCCCTGTGTATGAAAGGCGCTCTACAAATAAACTTTGATTGATTGATTGATTGATTGAAGTCTGATGTGAGAAATGCACCAACTGAGAAAAACTGTTTCTTATTTTGTAGCATTTAAAATAAATTAAATCTCACCAACAATCGATCTTTCCACATGGTGAAGTGGTGATAAAGTGGTTTAGCGACTTCAGTGGTGGGACAGTAATATTAAAGATGCTAGTAACAATTACATGCAGTAGAAAATGTAAAGATTTAATCAAGTAGCATATTTGTTTTATTTAATTCAATGTAAATTTAAACATTAAATTACTTTGCAAGTTTGTTTTCTATTAATTCACTTTTTATCATTATTATTTTTTAACTACAGTCAGCATGATGACACTAGTTTTAACTCATTTTAACTAAGCAGATCCTCCCCCTCTCCCGAAGAAGACAAAGTAAAGTGGTTCAGCAACTTCAGCTCAGCCTGTCATAATGGCCTTATTTACATAACAAAGTTGGCCGTTCACAGGTGATTTAGTTTGTTAGCTAAAATCCTTGGAGTCATTTGGCACTGTGGTGGGCTTTTTAGGTAGAGAATGTTAACATTCTGTGTATTGATCATGCATATTTTGATTTCATGTGCAGCCTCACATAATGTATGTGTATTATCGATTATATTTCTGATCTGACATATCACAGTAAACTCAGATCCAATCGTTTCAATCTGCAAAAGGAGTTAACCCCTCCCACCTGTTCACGGAGTCAATGGAGCACCTCCAGACCTTAGTATGAAATGTAATTTGTACTATGGTATGGTACGACCAGGCTACGGGAGACCCAGCACCTCCCACGTGTCATCTCACTGGGCCTCATGTATGAAAATTGCGCAGAAAAAGGTGTACATTTTGGGTGTAGATCCCAGATACGCAAGATCTGACGTGGCATTTATGAACGTGTGAGATACGCACAGATCTGAGCGTACGCACCTGCGGCTGTTGATAAATGCAGCGCTCAAAACCAGCGTATTTATGAAAGTCACGACCATAAATATTCAGTAACTGCCTTTTCCACGCCCTGTTTTTGTGACAGGTCAGCATGAAGTCGTCTAAGAAGCCGCAAAAAGCACACACTTTTGAGTTTATTCACGTAAAAAAACCAAAAAAAAACGCTATATTATATATACACTTTTTTCCCTAGTGTCAAGACCCACTGCAGCACTCATCTCTCCTGAAATGTCGATGTAAATAAATAAATAATAAATGACCTGAATGAATTAATGAACTATACTGCTGGTGCGCGTCGCATCCTGTCTCTGCTCTGCGGAGAACAGGGCAGTGCCTGAGACAGTTTTGAGCAAGATCAGATGCATTTATGGGGCTTTATGCACAAAACTAAGGAAAACCCACATTGCTTTGCCAGAGTTGAATGAGGCAAAACATATGCGTATGCGTGTACATGCATGTGTAAAAATGAATAGTCCATCGGTCCATGCGTTAATGGAGTCTGTGTGAGGCTTACACAAATCTAATGAAAACACACATCGCTTTTCCAGATGTGAATGAGGAATACAAATAGCCGTGCGTAATTACGCAGCGCAGAGCCTGCCACAGCAATAGCTGGGTCACACATCCCTGTCGCGTAAAGTGTATTTGTTTAGAGCCTTTCACAGTCCAGGATCACATTTTAAAAACATACAGATCAAAATAATACACACAGAAGTCAGATTTAAAATCATAGAAACAGAAGAGGCTCCTCATCATGATCTGTGATTTATTCGAAGTTTGCGTGTTTCCAGTGTTTTAGACTTTTTCTGATGCGCACATTCAAATTCCGAAACATGATGCTCCATGAAAACACAGCTTACAATGTTGCCAGAGTGGGAACATGTTTATTGTTGTCCAAATCATGAAGCTCTTCGCGAAAGTTCACTGTGGTAGACCCGGCCACTGCTGCCAGATCTACAAGCCTGCTCATCCTCTACACACCAGAAAAACGCCCACATCTAATCCACCAATAACCACCAGGACAGCAAGTTAAAAGCCGGAGACGCCCACTTCCCGGCCTTCTGAATTCTGCAAACTTCTGAAGCCTGCAAGGTGCATGTCGCTAACGCACCTGTTCGCAAATGCATGCGTTGTTCTGGAGGGGTCGCTTCTGCTCACGTGTTGCTCGTGCGCGTGGCCCGGCTGTCCTCAGTCTGGCTGCTCGTGATCTGCTCCTCTTCCGTGTCCCTGCACCTGCTGTGGTTCGCATATCCCCACTGCTCTCCTCCTCTGTGGGCTGATCCGCGGGGCCCCTCCGCGGGGCCCCTCTGCAGGTTCTGTGCTGCTCGTTCCTCGTGGTCTGCTGCCGCGCGCAGACGGTCTGGCGGTGCCATGCATGTCCCTGCCTCCGATTGGCGGTGCCGCGTTGTCCCGTTGCTTTTCCCAAGTCTCCTGGCATGTGAGTACAGTGAGTGTGCCGACCGCGGACGGATTAATCCCGGAGTCTAGGCTGCAGGCGGCTGGTTTTTGCCCTACGCACTTGACTGCAGGCGTCAGTTTTCGCCCCGTGCTTGGTCTGCAGGCTCCGTTTTCACATGTGTTTGAGCTAACTGAGGGGCAATGCATATTAAATGGCATCAATCTCTATTGTCTGAGGGATATAAGAGGAGCAATGTGCATAATTCAGATTCATGTTCTGCCACTTGCAGTAAAACCACGTTGGAAATATGTGCAAAGACTACCCCATCGTGCTCCAGACGGCACACACCAGAACTCTTGCCACGGCGCCATCTTTACAGCATTAATCTCATTACTCGCAGGTCACTATTGTTAAATGAATGTATTTAAATTCGTCTATCTGCAGGAGGAAGGAGGGGCCATGCATTTAAATAGCTAGGTCACTAGTATTAAATTGGGTAACTAAACTGCAGAAAAAGGCCCCAATGTGAATCTGCAATGGGTTTGAAGTGGAGTTGGAGCTATGAACGCATGGAAAAGTGATGGTTCATGCGTATCTGCCATAACCAAAGCAGCAAGATGGCTCCAGAGGACATCTGTTATTCGCATGGGAATGTTTCGGATTCGGGTTGATTTATTTCCTCAGGCTCTTAAACAACCGTGGGCATGGTTCTCTGACCGCCGCTGCTGCCGGTCCCTGCTGCCGTTCCTACTGATGCCTGATCCCGCTGCTGCCTGTTCCCGCTGCTGCCTGTTCCTGCTGCCGCTCCTGCTGCTGCCTGTTCCTGCTGCCGCTCCTGCTGCTGCCTGTCCCTGCTGCCTGCTCCTGCTGCTCCTGCTACTACATGTGCCGCTGCTGCTGTTCCTGCCGCTGCCGCTCCGCGGGCTCCCGGGCGGCACCTGTCTCTACGGCTCGGCTCTTTCAGACACGTATGTAACCTGGCTCACGGAGACAAGCGGCGCACGCTGGCGTGACACGTCTGTTTGTTCGTATGAATCGCATTGTGGTGCTACTGCTCCTGCTAATGCTGCTTCTGCTGCTTCATACTGCTACCGCTACTGCTGCCGCTAATGCTGCTACTGCTGCAGTGCTGCTGCTGCTTCTTTACTTTGACACCTCTCTTCACTTCGCATCTCTTTTACTGAAACACTAAACAGCTTCAACAATATTCTACTGCGGTGGCTTTGATACAGGATTATTGCTGTTATTATCTACGAATGCTGCTTCATACTGCTACTGCTGCTCCTGCTAATGCTGCTTCTGCTGCTTCATACTGCTACCGTTACTGCTGCTACTGCTGCCGCTGCTGCTTCATACTGCATCTGCTGCCGTGCTGCTGCTGCTTCATGTACTTTGACATCTCTCTTCACTTCGCATCTCTTTTACTGAAACACTAAACAGCTACAACAATATTCTACTGCTCTGGCTTTGATACAGGATTATTGCTGTTATTATCTACGGATGCTGCTGCTGCTACTGCTGCTGCTGCTTCATATTGCTACTGCTGCTGCTGCTTCATACTGCTACTGCTACTGCTGCTGCTTCATACGGCTACTGCTGCTACTACTGCTGCTTCATTTACTTTGCCATCTCTCTTCACTTGCATCTCTTTTACTGAAACACTGAACAGCTACAACAACATTCTACTGCTGTGGCTTAGATACAGAATTATTACTGTTATTTTCTAAGGACGCTGCTGCTGCTGCTGCTGCTGCTACTGCTGCTGCCGCGGCTTGATACAGGACTATTGCTGTTATTATCTGAGGTTACTGCTGCTGCCGCTGCTGCTACTGCTACTGCTGCAACCCACTCTCTCAGAAGCTTATCCCGCTTCTAATGGATGCAGCCCGGCTGAGTATGCCGCGCTGCGCTGGACTCGCACCTATGCTCCCAGGGTCGCTTCGGCGGTCGTGCTTCATCTCTCTACTTAATCTTCTGATCTATCAGATGCAGCTGGCCAAGTAGCTGCGCTGAGCCGTCAATCGGACTCTAATCAAAGGCATCCATACCTGTATTCTTCACTCTTCTGGTCGCAGGCTCCCCATCATGCTGCCCATCCTGCAGCGGCGCTGAACTCCGGCTCATCTTCCAAGTACATGTCTGCCCTCCTCGCAGCTTCTTCCTGCTCTCCTTCTGTGGCTTCTCTGCATAAGCGTCTCACCATTGCTCACTCAACCTTCATGCGGTCCGAGACACGGCTTTCCCGACCATCCTACTATCCTGATTATCTACTCTCCAACCCAAGATTCTAAGCGTAAGGGCGCTGCAACATCAATGGCCCTCTCCGACATGTCTCTGCCCCTACAGGTCTCCGCTTCTACACGGACGCTGCCCCTTCCGTGGGTTTTGGGGGATTCTTCCAGGACCATTGGTTTGCAGAGCGTGGCCGCTACTTTCCACCGGAGCATCTCCTCTGCCCTACACGAGACATTCCCAGTGGTCGTGGCCTGCGCGCTGTGGAATCACACGTGGCAGAGAAAGAGGATCTCTGTCATGTGTGATAATCTCGACGTAGTGGAAGCATTACACAAAGGTCGCTCTTTTTCACCCAACTTAATGTCCCCTGACCATTTGAACCTTCAATTCAAACATTCAAAAATCAAAGGAGCCTGCAATATAGTAATAGCTCGCTCGGACACATCTCTCTGCCCCTACAAATCCATGATGCGTTACACTCGCATCATGGATTGGAGAGTTTAACGGACCTCTCTTTCTCACTCCAGACATTCTTCCCATGACAGCAACCTGGTTCAGAGCTCAACTAAGATCCCTACTGCTCCTCTGTAAATTGTCTCCCCAGCTCCATACAGCCCACTCCTTCAGGATAGGCGCTGCCACGCGCGCGGCCTCGCTGGGGCTCCCCCACGCCTCTCTGCAACAGCTGGGGCGCTGTTCCTCTTCGGCCTTCTCCGCCTACATCAGGCCAGACGCGTCCGCCATCCTGGCTGCACTACGGCAACTGGCTTCTTCGTAAGCTCCCAGCAAAGCAATACAAAGCAAAGTAAGTGATCCAATAAAGATTCTGGTGGCGGCACGCACTTTCTCAAAGATAACTCTGTTGCAGCGTCCGGTTGATCGTGATGCGAGCGCTCACGTCCCGGCGCTCAAAGACAACTCTGCTACAGCGTCTGGTATCGATCGTGATGCGAGCGCTCACGTCCCAGGCAGCGTCCGGTTAAATCGTGATGCGAGCGCTCACGTCCCGGCGCTCAAAGACAACTCTGCTACAGCGTCTGGTATCGATCGTGATGCGAGCGCTCACGTCCCAGGCAGCGTCCGGTTAAATCGTGATGCGAGCGCTCACGTCCCGGCGCTCAAAGACAACTCTGCTACAGCGTCTGGTATCGATCGTGATGCGAGCGCTCACGTCCCAGGCAGCGTCCGGTTGATCGTGAAGCGAGCGCTCACGTCCCGGCGCGCAAAGGTAACTCTGCCCGTTTTTGGGGAATTATGCGCGCAAGCAAGCGCCGCACTCAACAGCATCTCTCCCGGGCCTAGGGCGCCAAACATACTCAATCAAAAAACTTCTAACTGCATTTTCCCTCTTGGGTCTCTCCAAAGTGAAATGAAGCTCTTCGCGAAAGTTCACTGTGGTAGACCCGGTCACTGCTGCCAGATCTACAAGCCTGCTCATCCTCTACTCATTACACCAGCAAAACGCCCACATCTTATCCACCAATAACCACCAGGACAGCAAGTTAAAAGCCGGAGACACCCACTTCCCGGCCTTCTGAAGTTTGCAAAGCCTCCGCCGCCCCACCTCCTCCTTCTCTCATCGAAGCGTGCTTGCCTACTGCCTCTGCCGTCACCAGTGCCTAGGC
The DNA here is from genome assembly GCA_964034765.1 of Knipowitschia caucasica. Taxonomy (NCBI): domain Eukaryota; kingdom Metazoa; phylum Chordata; class Actinopteri; order Gobiiformes; family Gobiidae; genus Knipowitschia; species Knipowitschia caucasica. Next base: position 37,706,126 of record OZ035834.1, on the reverse strand, counting down.
CCCGGGGGGGATTATGCGCGCGAGCAAGCGCCGCACTCAACAGCATCTCTCCCGGGCCTAGGGCGCCAAACATACTCAATCAACAAACTTCTAACTGCATTTTCCCTCTTGGGTCTCTCCAAAGTGAATTGAATTTCATGCATGCTTTGGTGTGTTGTGACGAAGGGTGAAATGAGCGTACACATTTACACCACCTATTGACTAGGTGTAAATTCTGTGCGTACCGTACGCTCACGTCCAGATTGATAAATGCGGAAAAGTGTACATTTTTTGCGTACGCATCATTTACACTCTGATTTGGCCGTACGCAAGTTTCATACATGAGGCCCATTGTCTTTATTACTTTTCTTTTTTACATGTTTAAATGTATGCCTTTAGGTTTGTATCTATGTTTCCAGTCTGAGATATGCAATGTCAATTCCATTCAATTCAAAATGTTTGTGTATAGCCCTAAATCACAAACTGCTACATACACCTGCTGCATACACCTGCTGCATACACCTGCTGCATACACCTGCTGTATACACCTGCTGTATACACCTGCTGTATACACCTGCTGCATACACCTGCTACATACACCTGCTGCATACACCTGCTGTATACACCTGCTACATACACCTGCTGCATACACCTGCTACATACACCTGCTGTATACACCTGCTGCATACACCTGCTGCATACACCTGCTACATACACCTGCTGCATACACCTGCTGCATACACCTGCTACATACACCTGCTACATACACCTGCTGTATACATCTGCTGCATACACCTGCTGCATACACCTGCTGTATACACCTGCTGCATACACCTGCTACATACACCTGCTGTATACACCTGCTGCATACACCTGCTGTATACACCTGCTACATACACCTGCTGCATACACCTGCTACATACACCTGCTGCATACACCTGCTGCATACACCTGCTACATACACCTGCTGTATACACCTGCTGCATACACCTGCTGCATACACCTGCTACATACACCTGCTGTATACACCTGCTGTATACATCTGCTGTATACACTTGCTGTATACACCTGCTGTATACACCTGCTGCATACACCTGCTGCATACACCTGCTGCATACACCTGCTACATACACCTGCTGCATACACCTGCTGTAAGCACCTGCTGTAAGCACCTGCTGTATACACTTGCTGTATTCACCTAGCCTGGCTCTGCCAGACCCTTGTAGTTCCGCCATGCTCCACCAGAGGTGTTTGGCTGAACCACATGGGTCTGGTATCGACGCCATAGCGAACGCCTTCCCCAGATTATTTTTTAATCGACCAATCAGGATTGTCGGTGTTACGTGGGGTTTGCACTGCCTTCTCAAGCTTCTCTCGTGCAGCAGCGAGAGGAATCCAAGATGGCGGACGTAAAGTCCGCAAATATTTTTAAAAGAGAAAATACGATCGAATTAAGACACGGATGTCACTTTTAATGCAATTTGAGGCGAGATGTTGATGGTTCTATGTTGATATATGTGTGTTTTAAGAGTCAAATGTTCCTGTAAAGTTTTGTTGAAGCACTGGTTCAGTGTTCCTGTTTACACACTATGCAGCAGGGTTGCCAGGTTTGGTGGTTCCCGCATATTTTTTTCCAAGAGACTTGTAGGAATTAAATAAACAGAATCATGATAGCCCAAGTTGATTACATAAAGTTTTTAGCCAAGAGTGTTTTTGTGTGGGTATTCTCGCAGATTTTGGGTTGGAAAATCTTACTGGGATTTGGAAACCTATGGGAGCCGTGTGCTTCGATGTGAGTGGTTTATCCAATCGCATACAAGGATTTTTTTTACAAGGCCCTCCCTTCTGAAATCCAACCACTATGGCTCAGTACCAGACTCATGTGTGAAGTGCAGCGAACTACATGGGTCTGGCGAGAGTCAGGCTAGTATTCACCTGCTGTGATCCCATTTTTTTTAACAGTTACTTCAGCTTCTAACAACGATGATTCGGTTGTGAAGAATGTGAATTGAAGTAAATTATATTTGGTGAGTTGCACTAAAATAACAACATATTCAAGTTCGAGTTTAGTTTATCCTATTTATACTTTTGATATAAACTAATTAGAGTCTATATTAATTAATAATATTCATAGTTTTATTTTCTCAAATGGCATTTTGAAGTTAAACACATGCATCAATAAAGATTATAGTCATATTGCCACAAAACTAACTTTACTCAGCAAAAGTCAGTCTCCCTGTGTGTATGTGCGTGTATGTATGTGTGCGTGTGTGTATGTATGTGTTTTTGTATAAATGTGTGTATGTGTGTGTTATATTGTATGTGTGTGTTTTTGTATATGTGTGTGTATGTAAGTATGTAAAGTGCCTTGCGAAAGTATTCGGCCCCCTTGAACCTTTCAACATTTTGCCATATTTCAGTCTTCAAACATAAAGATAATTTTTTTAAATGTTTTGTCATGAATCAACAACAAGTGGGACACAATTGTGAAGTGAAATGAAATTTATTGGATAATTTAAACTTTTTTAACAAATAAAAAACTGAAAAGTGGGGCGTGCAATATTATTCGGCCCCTTTACTTTCAGTGCAGCAAACTCAGTCCAGAAGTTCAGTGAGGATCTTTGAATGATCCAATGTTGTCCTAAATGACGGATGATGATAAATAGAATGCTCCTGTGTGTAATCAAGTCTCCGTATAAATGCACCTGCTCTTTGATAGTCTCAGGGTTCTGTTTAAAGCGCAGAGAGAACCATGAAGACAAAGGAACACACCAGGCAGGTCCGAGATACTGTTGTGGAGAAGTTTAAAGCCGGATTTAGATACAAAAAGATTTCCCAAGCTTTAAACATCTCAAGGAGCACTGTGCAAGCAATTATATTGAAATGGAAGGAGTATCAGACCATTGCAAATCTACCAAGACCCGGCCGTCCCTCCAAACTTTCATCTCAAACAAGGAGAAGACTGATCAGAGATGCAGCCAAGAGGCCCATGATAGCTCTGGATGAACGGCAGACATATGTGTAAAATCAACCCGTGGCTTTTCGACTTTTACCGGGCTCGGCGCAGCACTTTGTACGGCTGGCGCAAGCTCTGAAGTCAAACATGCAGAGGGACTAATGCTCTCGGACAGCTTATGCTCTAAAGCATCATCATTCATAAAGCTGTTCTCCAAGTCACTATCAGAAACATGTAAAATGGCCTTTTTTGCCATAGCGCGCGTAATAGCGCACACGGGGAACACAGAGGGAAACTTTACTTCCAGCTCATCAGGACCATCAGAAACAAGGGGCACGGCAGTCACTTCGGGATTAACCAATATTCTCCCCTCAGCTAGGTCATTTCCCAACAGAAAATCAACTCCTTTAATTGGGAATCCGATTCAAGCAGTATGGAATGCATGGGCAAATTCAGACGTTTCATACCAAAACCTTGCACCAGCTCATTACATTTCAGTGAAGTTTCACTAGACAAGGAGTGAAGCCCTGTTCCACCGCGTTTCCATCCCCAGCTGAACCACGCTGCAACGGGATGGCTTTATCAAAATTCTCCCGATGAGTTAAAACATACTCGTCTGCTATTATTCCCGCAGCGGTTAATGTGGTCACGTTTTGTTCGTTCAAATAGGTTGCTATTTTCTCAGGAACGCATCTTTTCCGTTCCTCCATTAGGACCAGATCACGCAGTTGCTCAAAAGTGTTAATATCTTGTACTGCACACCAGCGATCAAATAGGGCCATTTTTTCTTTCCCAAATTCAACGTAACTCTGTCCTTCAGCTTTTTTGTATCTACGGAACTTCTGCCAATACGCTTCAGGTACGAAGCGGTTCACGCTCTCATACTCCAAGTTTTTCTCGGGAGAAAGAGAAGCGTAGGCCTCTTAAGCCTTCCCAGTGAGCATACACTCTAAAAGTAAGGTCCAAATCTCCTTAGGCCACTTTAATGTTTGGGCCACTCGCTCAAACAAAATAAAATACTTGTCAATGTCCTTTTCAGAAAATGGTGGAATCAAACGGATGCATTTATTAACATCAAAATCATCATTTCTATTGCCAGAGGGGCTGATACTCACGCGCACCGAGTCGCGTCTAGCCTCCTCCAATTCAAGTCTGCGGAGCTCAAATTGACGTTGTTACTTACGCTCTTTGAATTCCCATTCCCGCTGTTGTGCTTGATCCTTAAGCTCCAACCTGCGCATTTCTAACTAACTCCAGTACACGCACATCGTGGTCAGGCTTTAGCTCAAAGCTGGGAAAAACCTCAGCGCTGGGAGCAGGATCCAAGGGAGGGAGAATCCCCTCCTCAGCAAGGGCACAGTGCACTTTTAATTTAATTATCTCTTTTTTTATTGAGCTAATTAATATGCACTGCAAAGTTTGTGGCAATAGCAATCAAATCCACCTTTCTGCATTGGTCAAATTTTTCAAGAGTGGGCTGAGCCAAAAACTCATCCAAACTAAACAATTTTTATTACTAAATTATTTTTTGTGTGCTCTCTCCACCAGCCAGCCAAAATACTGCCTTCCCACAAATTAAGGGACCACACACTGTGAGGAGAAGCGCTTATGCACCCAAATCTCACTCACCTGTGTATCCCAAAATGCGGAGCAGCCGTGTGTGGGATAGTTATGCGTGCCGCTGCATTCCAGGCGCGCTCCTGAATGAATGATACCGCTGATGACGTCACTGCAGTGTTCATTCAACAAACAAAAAAAACACAGGTTAATGGGACAATAGCGGACAAGAGCGGGTGGACCACGAGTGATCCACGAGTCCTATAACACAAGGACAAGAGCGGGTGGATCACAGTGATACATGAGTCCGTTTAGCGCAAGAGGACAAGGGCGGGTGGATCACGAATGTTCCACGAGTCAGTAGCGCAAGTCACACATCAACCACTTGTCTAGGGGGTATACGTCACCGCACAGATGATCCCGGACGAGCCCCCACTTGTTACGTTACCCTTGGCTCAAGGGGAGGCAACAAAAAGGAGGGAGAACACGGCAAAGACTTTTGTTGGCTCACTGGCCGTTTTATTTAAACAATAATATGGAATCAGTGTAAATGGTCTGGGATGTGCTGGGGTGCGTGTGTGCGGATGAGTGTCAGTGTGATAACCTTATGTGTAGATGGTGCATGTGTAAAAGTGTGGAGCGGCATGGCTGGCGGCGTGGAGTGCAGGCCCAGACCCTGTGGACAGGTCCAGGTGTCTGCAATTGGCGAGAGCGAGAGTGCTGCCTGGGACGCCCCTCTTAAAGTCCCAGCGCAACACTCAGCCAATCCTATCCTGCACACAGAAAAGCTTAGAGCGAGGGGAGGAGTGCACGCAATCCCATAGCTGGGCGCGTAACACAGTCCCATCTATAAATAGCCCTTTACAGCTCGCACCTGCCACTTTGAACTCTGCCAAAGCCAGGCTGGACTGATGGGCCCGTAGCTAAGGGGCTACGCACCATTCGTAGAACTTAAGTTACACCAGGTAACTACCAATTCTACATCATGGTGCTTTAGCCCCTTAGGCTTCGCTGTGGGTAACACGCGTAGCCGTAGAGAGATGTACTCCCATCAGGCCAGCGTACAGTGATTGGAGCCCTGCCTGACTCTCCACAGCACCGCCAAGGTGAGTGGACGCAGGGCAGGAAGGAAGAAAAGCAGTGTCCGAGGCCGCTCCTACCAAGGACGCCTAAGGGACACTGACGAGCCCCTAAGGGGCAAGGAATCAGAGTTAGGGCTGCTCCTACCAAGGACACCCCAACACCAAACACTGCTGTAGGGGAAGGCAGAACACATTCCTAGGACGCCTCTACCAAGAGCTCCCGAGGAATGGTGACCCCCCTGCTAAAGGAAGTAAGCCGCACACCAGGATGCCTCTACCAAGAGCGCCTGACGGGTGGACTAGAATCCCACGATGGGCCGCGTGGCGACTCTCTCAGAACGCCACACGGTGGAATTAGATCCCAGCGTTCAGAACGGAATGGGCGATCGATCGTTCCGAGACGTCAACCAGATACGACTGAACAAAAGAGGAGGACAAAGCCCAGGAAGCGGCTTGGCAGACGTCCTCCACCGAGGCCCCCCGGAGCAGGGCCGTAGAGGCCGCGACTCCACGTGTGGAGTGCGCCCTGAACCCCACCGGGGGAACCAATTCTTGGGCTTGGTAAGCCAAGCGAATCACCCGAGATATCAATCAATCAATCAATCAATCAAATCTTTATTTGTAGAGCACATTTAAAACAGCCTAGGCTTACCAAAGTGCTGAACAGACAGCGAGGAAAAATTATAAAATAAAAACACATAAAATACAGAAATGTATATACAAAAAGAAATCGAAAAATTTGTCTCTGTCTACTTGGTAGTAAAAGCCAAAGAAAAAAGATGCGTTTTAAGCAGGGATTTAAAGTGCTCGAGTGATTGTGCAGTTCTGATGTATGAGATATCCAGTGCGCCAGCCGTTGAGACGTCAGCGGTGCGCCCCTATTCTTTGGGGTGCAGACACACAAACAGCTGATCAGAGCGTCTGACGGAAGCTGTAGCAGCCAGATAGGATTTGAGCATCCTGATTGGACACAAGAGATGCCGCCGCCAAAGCTCTACCAGACCATCCTCGGCTCCAAAGGTCAGACAGTCTGGACGAATGGAGAGCGCGCATAGGTCACCCGCCCTTTTTGTTGAGACCAGAGCCAGTAAAAGGGCGGTTTTGATAGCCACACATTCGAGGCTGGCTTGGGCCACCGGCTTGAAAGGAGACCCCGACAATCCTCTCAGGACGACCCCCAGGTCCCAGAGTGGGGGCGTTCTACTGAGAATGGGCCTCTTCCCATGGGCCCCCCGAAGGAAACGCTTGACCAGCGGGTGGGAGCAGGATGAGAAGGCTCTGAACCCCCCGTGGCCTGAGGCAATGGCTGCTGCGAACACCGCCAGGGTGCCTGCAGCCCTCCCTTTTTCCAGCAGTTCCTGTAGGAACCCCAGCAACCCCTCCAGAGGGCAGGACATGGGGTCCCAAGAACGTACCGCGCACCAGTCGCTGAAAACCTTCCACCTACAGCTGTAGGCTCTGATAGTGGAAGGGGCTCTCGCCCCCTGAATGGTCTCCATCACCGCTTGGGGGAGACCCAGGTCCGCGAGTTTCTGCCTCTCAGCTTCCAGACCCAGAGTCTGTGGCCCAGCACCGGGCGCGAGTGGAGCGTCCCTCCTCCCTGGACCAGAGCCCCAGGCTCGTCCGGGAGCGGCCACAGTTCCATCACCGCCATGCCCTCAGGAACGGGAACCAGCGGGCATGCAGGCTGTCTGGAGAGATGAGAATTACTTCCCAACCCTCCTGCTCGATTCTCCTCAGCAGAATCGGCAAGAGGTGAGTCGGGGGAAACGCATATAAGAGGCCCCCCGGCCAAGGGTAGTGAGCCAGGGCATCCACCCCCAGGGGTGGATTGTCCGTGGTCCGCAGCGCAAACCAGAGTGGGCATAGAGCGTTGTCTGCACTGGCGAAAAAGGTCGATCAACGGCTGACCGAACCTCAGCTAGACCTGTGCAGCCATCCGTGGGGCCAGGCCCCACTCGTCCCTGTTTGGACCCACTCGTCCCTGTTTGGGCCCCCCCTGGACATTAGGTCCGCCCCTGTGTTCCGGTCTCCCGGGACGTGGCGTGCTCTGAGAGACTGCAGGTGCTCCGCAGCCCAGAGCAGGATGTCGCTGCCAAGGAAATGCAGGGGGGGGGACCTCGTGCCCCCCTGTCTGTTGATATTGGCCACGACGGTGGTGTTGTCTGAACGCACCATCACGTGCCTCCTCTGTAGTAGTGGGGCAAAGTGCAGCAGCACCCTGCGCACTGCCTCCATCTCCAGAAGATTGATGTGTGGAGACGGATCCGACCAGAGTCCGCCGACGGAACTCTGGCCCAGGACCCCTGTGGGGACCTGTGCTGCGTTGCGTTGGCGTAGCACCGGTCCAGCACTGACATGGACACCCTGTCCTTGTCTGTGGGGAGGAGCGGTCTTCTGCCTGGCCACACCGATGACTTGGGGAGAAGCGCAAGCCTCACCGCGTCCTCGACGTCCGGAACTCCCTTGGTCCAGGACCAGTCTTGGACCTCGCAGTACGGACCGTACCCCAGTGCAGGTCTCTTAGCACACAGCGGCTTGGACCAGTCGCATGTGGCGTAGTGGAAGACGGGTCCCATGCGTGGACACAGCGTGGGTGCCTGTCTCTTCCTCCCCCTCTGTCAAGAGCCCACCGATGTGAAGTCCTCCTTCGCCTGGGTGGGTTGTGGGGGAAATGGGACCTCCATGCTCCTCGCCGCAGCCGTGAAGAGGCGGGGCATGTGGTCGAGCGGGAACCGGTCCGGCTGCTCGCACCGGGAGGAAGCCTCATTTAGCGTGATGAAGAAACCCTGGTCCTCCTCACGCTCGTCCTCCACGACAAAGTCTCCCCACTCCCTGGGCGCGGGAGGCAGGTCCAGCGGCACATACTCAACCTCGAGTTCGTCTTCCTGGGAGAAACTCGGGCGAGCCACCGCGGAGCTAGCATACGCCATGCGGCGCTCTCTCTCCTCCCTGGGGAGAGAGAGGCACGCCTCGCAGCTAGCTTCCTCCCCCTGGTAGTGGTCAACTTCCAGGCACAGGAAGCACAGGCTGTGCCAGTCCTTGCGGGAGATCTTCACTCGGCAGCCGCTGCACCTTCTTCGTCCGACGCCGGATGGGCGACGGGGTCTTCGAACGAGTGGGAGAAGGCGACGACATCTTCAGCTGATGAGTTCTTCAGAGTTCTTCTCAATGGCGCCAGAGTTAAAAGTGGCAGGTGCGGGTGGCAGAGGGCTATATATAGATGGGACTGGCACGTGATTGGAGCATTGAGTTCACTCTGGCGGGAAGCTGGACGCTTCAAGAGAACACACAGCGAAGCCTAAGGGGCTAAAGCACCATGATGTAGAACTGATACTTTGCCGATACCTTAAGGTTGAGTTTATTTATAGGTTACTCACCGCTGATGTTCAGAATTCTTTAATCAGTTTTCACGTAGTTCGAGTGAGATCCTTAACGGAAACGTCCATTTTCCGAATTGCTAGCCTATTTTATTTGTAGTCTTTAAATAAACCTTTTGGCATTCATAAAAGTGGACTTAAGTATATTTTGTGTTTTTAGTTGACAAACTGACAACGCAGTTGACAATTGCAATCATTTTTGCAATAAGTATCTTCAGGGCGGACGCAGACTAATAATTGGATGTAACATTTAGCCATGATCCACCTCAGATTAATGTGTGGCTGTTGTGATTAAGAATATCACATTTTGTTAGCAGGAAAGAAATACTTTTAAACATTTATTTGTAAATGTACATGCATACATCTACCACGAAATGTACAGTGTGTCTTGTGTGTAGTACATACACGCACAAACACACATTCTATTGTACTTTGCATCGCTTTTTCCCTTATCATGTTACCTGCTGTGATTCTAATCTGTGACTTTTACTTGGTCCAAAATGTAGCACCACCAGTAATACAGGCTATTCTTTCTGAAAGGATAGGGGCTCTTCTTGCACTAGGTACAAAAAAGTAGGGCTTTGTCTGTGTGTGTGTGTGTGTGCGTGTGTGCGAGAGCGATAGGGGAAACCATCACTAAAAACTCTAAAGATAGTTAGGTATTGTGCACGTGTGAGTCTGTTGTGTAGAAACTACAGCAATGTTTTAACTTTTAACGATATAAGCTAAGTTTGCTGTTATGACGACGGGTTTCTTGTATTTTGCATAATTCTTTTTTTTCTTGTTTTGGTAGTTCTTTTACATAACTGTGGTCCTCCATGGTTCCTACTTCAAACAAAAAGGTCACATTCATGATTGGTTAAAGCTGCATTACCTCACTTTATTTTTGTATTAATTACGAAAATTCAATCCATATCCATGCAGTGCATTGGAATATACGTCCTTTTGAAGAAAAAGTAGCGCCGATTTGTGCTGGACTGTCATTGTATTTTAGATCGAGTTTTGGTGTTTCGGGACCAGATTGTGACCAATCACAGCGAACACAGGCCCCCACTTTCTTGAGAAAAGCTACAGGTCTCTCGTTAGCACAGACAGCTAATGTAAACAAGCGGTGGAGGCTAACCTGAAGCTTCCTGTGTCTTTGTTACCAGTTTCTGCCTACACAACGAAACAGCCATCCAAAAGAAAGTCTCGTCCTCCACGCTTCCCGGTTCTATCATTCTATGACCCTCCACGTTCAAATGTGCAATCCATATTTGAGAATTCTGTATACAAAGACTACATAACGAAGAAACTTTTTCGCACAATGATGTTTGGGAGTGTGCCAACCGTGCTCGGTCCTCCCAGAGACAATTATGAGAAGCAGATCCCAGCGGATGCCTTTATCCACATCAATGACTTTGCAAACCCCAAGGAGCTGGCGGAAAGACTGCACTATCTGGACAAACATCCGGAGGAGTATAGGGACTACTTTAGGTGGAGGGCACAGTATGAGGCAAAGCTGTCCGGGTTTGGAAAAGAGCATGCCTGTAAGTCTTGTAGCTACATACGAAAGACTAGATCACCTGAGGTAGTCAGCGACCTTACAACATTTTTTTATCCATAAGACTGTGAAAATATATGAACATATTGTATTGAATGTGCCAATAACTGGCTTTAGACATTGTGAGTGGTTTAGTTTATCAAGATGAACAGCATATACACAACTGTTCATGTATGGAAGTATGGAATGCTCGTTTGTCATAAAATATTAGTTATTTTATCTTGTTGTCTTAAAGTGATTGGAGTTTGTCAGAAAACAGAGAGAGGTACATGATTTGAAAAAAGAAAACGACCCAAGCTCCCTCCCCCTTACTTTCGGATTGGTCTAGCCTTCTTTTCTGTGCACGCGCCAGGTCAATGGTCCAAGACATGCGAGGAGAGGTTATTAATCTAAATATTTGAATATGTTTGATTATTTAATCATAATTTGTTATACAGTTCCTCACAGCAGCAGTGGAACGCTCCATTGATTTGAATGTAATTTCAAAACGTTCTGCTGATCAGTATTTCTTGATAACAGACTCTCAAACCAATGATTACTGCAAGTGTAACCCTACGGTGGTAATTCTGCTTGTAGGCAGGCTAATAATCTATGGTAGGCATTATCAAAAATCTAGGTACAATGAAGAGGTTGGTGTTGTACTAATCATAAGGTCAGAAGACCATTCCACTCCGAATGAAGCACAGGACAACAGATTAAAGAGTTAAGTAATGTGGGTCTTATTCAAATGTTTCCTTATTTCCTTATCCAAAATTCTATATTTAGTTCAGAACACAAAAATATGACATTTGGTGTACAACTCGGCCACACATTCTTTTGAGATCTCATGAACCGAAAAAACAAAAAGAAAATCTGTCAAAATATAGTTACCCTTGAGTGCACTCAAATTTTAATTGTCCAACCACCCCTTACTTAGCGTCCATATCACACAACCCGATTGGACCGTTGCAGCGCTGTTAGATGAGGCAGTGGACCAGGGAACCAGGCACCAGGGCGAACAGAGAGGGATCCAGCTTCAGCGGAAGGAACACCAGGACCAGAAGAAGCCTCTAAAAAAACCAGTCTACACAAAAATGTGTAGAAAATTAACTAATGTTCAAATAAATGTCTTTGTTTTAATCTTTCACTACTTAAAGACCTTATGACGGGTTTGATTTATTTAGAAATACAGTTTTAATACCATTTTATATTAGAAGAGAACTACTAAAGGTTTCAAAATCAGTTGTTGTTTTTTTTGTCTGATCCCCCCAAATCGAAATAACCCCATAGCAACGCCCTTAGAAACGAAAAAACTTCACAGCCCTTGGTGACGTCAGAACGGGTACGTTTCAACGCTGTAAGTTGTTTACAATTTGGTATTAGTTCTTTTTTCGCGGATATTCAAGATGACAAGGCCGTGTACAGCGAGTCTAACATAACTACTAGAATGCAACATTTCGTTGTCACTGAGATAGTCCAGTGGTTGTGTCGATGGACTGCCAAATCCAGATACTCAGGTTCAAATCCCACCTGACACACATTTTCACTCTCAAAACGGCAATTTATGTGTAGTGAGCAATTGTCACCTGTAGAGGGCAGTATTGTGTTGGGCATCAGTGGAGAGAAGAGAGAAAAGGCAGTCCTGTGGCATAGATCCATGGTTTTCAATGCATGGGCGTTACCCGCTGTGACGTCACACACAGGTTAGAGCATAGACAACTTAAATTCATGAAAAACACATTCTTTTTATAAAATATAGGATTTTTTTTGCCGGAATCTCTTTCAAATTGACATTGTCATGCAATTTTGATATCCACTATTTTTTTAAAAAAAAACCCGTCATAAGGTCTTTAATAGTCCATATTTTCTATATAACAACTTAAATGTTATAACCTTTAAACTGGAATTGGGAAACAAAAATTAAAGTATATCACATTAAATCAAAATTGGCATTCTTTTCACAAAACAAAATCATTTCCCTTCAAAATGCATTCATTAGTGTACAAAAATACAACAAAATGTACCTGTGGGGTAACATCCACTGCTATTGTAGATAGCCAGACTGGTTTTTTATCCAATGTAATCCACTGCAACGTTGAAATGTATATTTTTAAGTCATTTCACAATTTTAGCTTCAAGCTAATCAACACAAAATGATAGTTTTCACTCACCGAGATAACTTTGTTTTGTAACAGATGTCGTCTAAGTTTCTATATTTTTTCAACCTCGAGGATATGTTTCGTTTTCTAAATCAATCTCAAATCTTAATATATATTTCTGCTCTGGGTCACGTTTTTCAGGCTTTTGCTTATGTGCTCAAAAACAAGATGGATGCCAGTGAACAGCAGAAGAAGAATGTTTTTTGGTGCGCTGCCACCTAGTGGCGAACTAGTAATTGCACTTTACTTTAGTTCTAAATGTTTGCATTACAGTTCGGTTCAGGACTTTATTGAGGGCAAAATTGACAGGGTTACATTATCCACATCAATGACTTTGCAAACCCCAAGGAGCTGGCGGAAAGACTGCACTATCTGGACAAGCATCCGGAGGAGTATAGGGACTACTTTAGGTGGAGGGCACAGTATGAGGCAAATGTGTCCGGGTTTGGAAAAGAGCATGCCTGTAAGTCTTGTAGCCACATACGAAAGACTAGATCACCTGAGGTAGTCAGCGACCTTACAACATTTTTTTATCCATAAGACTGTGAAAATATATGAACATATTGTATTGAATGTGCCAATAACTGGCTTTAGACATTGTGAGTGGTTTAGTTTATCAAGATGAACAGCATATACACAACTGTTCATGTATGGAAGTATGGAATGCTCGTTTGTCATAAAATATTAGTTATTTTATCTTGTTGTCTTAAAGTGATTGGAGTTTGTCAGAAAACAGAGAGAGGTACATGATTTGAAAAAAGAAAACGACCCAAGCTCCCTCCCCCTTACTTTTGGATTGGTCTAGCCTTCTTTTCTGTGCACGCGCCAGGTCAATGGTCCAAGACATGCGAGGAGAGGTTATTAATCTAAATATTTGAATATGTTTGATTATTTAATCATAATTTGTTGTACAGTTCCTCACAGCAGCAGTGGAACGCTCCATTGATTTGAATGTAATTTCAAAACGTTCTGCTGATCAGTATTTCTTGATAACAGACTCTCAAACCAATGATTACTGCAAGTGTAACCCTACGGTGGTAATTCTGCTTGTAGGCAGGCTAATAATCTATGGTAGGCATTATCAAAAATCTAGGTACAATGAAGAGGTTGGTGTTGTACTAATCATAAGGTCAGAAGACCATTCCACTCCGAATGAAGCACAGGACAACAGATTAAAGAGTTAAGTAATGTGGGTCTTATTCAAATGTTTCCTTATTTCCTTATCCAAAATTCAATATTTAGTTCAGAACACAAAAATATGACATTTGGTGTACAACTCGGCCACTTATTCTTTTGAGATCTCATGAACCGAAAAAACAAAAAGAAAATCTGTCAAAATATAGTTACCCTTGAGTGCACTCAAATTTTAATTGTCCAACCACCCCTTACTTAGCGTCCATATCACACAACCCGATTGGACCGTTGCAGCGCTGTTAGATGAGGCAGTGGACCAGGGAACCAGGCACCAGGGCGAACAGAGAGGGATCCAGCTTCAGCGGAAGGAACACCAGGACCAGAAGAAGCCTCTAAAAAAACCAGTCTACACAAAAATTTGCAGAAAATTAACTAATGTTCAAATAAATGTCTTTGTTTTAATCTTTCACTACTTAAAGACCTTATGACGGGTTTGATTTATTTAGAAATACAGTTTTAATACCATTTTATATTAGAAGAGAACTACTAAAGGTTTCAAAATCAGTTGTTGTTTTTTTTGTCTGATCCCCCCAAATCGAAATAACCCCATAGCAACGCCCTTAGAAACGAAAAAACTTCACAGCCCTTGGTGACGTCAGAACGGGTACGTTTCAACGCTTTAAGTTGTTTACAATTTGGTATTAGTTCTTTTTTCGCGGATATTCAAGATGACAAGGCCGTGTACAGCGAGTCTAAATTAACTACTAGAATGCAACATTTCGTTGTCACTGAGATAGTCCAGTGGTTGTGTCGATGGACTGCCAAATCCAGATACTCAGGTTCAAATCCCACCTGACACACATTTTCACTCTCAAAACGGCAATTTATGTGTAGTCAGCAATTGTCACCTGTAGAGTGCAGTATTGTGTTGGGCATCAGTGGAGAGAAGAGAGAAAAGGCAGTCCTGTGGCATAGATCCATGGTTTTCAATGCATGGGCGTAACCCGCTATGACGTCACAAACAGGTTAGAGCATAGACAACTTAAATTCATGAAAAACACGTTCTTTTTATAAAATATAGGATTTTTTTTGCCGGAATCTCTTTCAAATTGACATTGTCATGCAATTTTGATATCCACTATTTAAAAAAAAAAAACCCGTCATAAGGTCTTTAATAGTCCATATTTTCTATATTACAACTTAAATGTTATAACCTTTAAACTGGAATTGGGAAACAAAAATTAAAGTATATCACATTAAATCAAAATTGGCATTCTTTTCACAAAACAAAATCATTTCCCTTCAAAATGCATTCATTAGTGTACAAAAATACAACAAAATGTACCTGTGGGGTAACATCCACTGCTATTGTAGATAGCCAGACTGGTTTTTTATCCAATGTAATCCACTGCAACGTTGAAATGTATATTTTTAAGTCATTTCACCATTTTAGCTTCAAGCTAATCAACACAAAATGATAGTTTTCACTCACCGAGATAACTTTGTTTTGTAACAGATGTCGTCTAAGTTTCTATATTTTTTCAACCTCGAGGATATGTTTCGTTTTCTAAATCAATCTCAAATCTTAATATATATTTCTGCTCTGGGTCACGTTTTTCAGGCTTTTGCTTATGTGCTCAAAAACAAGATGGATGCCAGTGAACAGCAGAAGAAGAATGTTTTTTGGTGCGCTGCCACCTAGTGGCGAACTAGTAATTGCACTTTACTTTAGTTCTAAATGTTTGCATTACAGTTCGGTTCAGGACTTTATTGAGGGCAAAATTGACAGGGTTACACCCTCCCCCTCTAAACCACATGAGTCCCTGCATGTGTGTTAAATCTGACAAGGTAACTGATGGTCAGGAATAATGTCTTGGAGTTTCCCAAAAAACTGACTAAGGGCAAGGATTAGGGGTTTCCCTAGCTCCTCATAGGTGAACTTGGGAGGGGGATGTGTTTCTCTTTGTGAACGTCTGGGCTCACTTTGTTCTTCCCCACAAGTAACTTCTGAGTGCCTTTCAGGGGTTTCAGGGAAACATTCCTGAGCTTTGTCTGTGTCGTGAGCTGGCGTCGGGTCTGTGACCAATGTGTTTTGCATCGTTTCATTTTCTGGAATGTCTATGATGACATGGTCACTTTGGGTTGGGGACTGATGGAACAGTGTACTTGTTTCAAGAGGTGTAACTGAGTGATCTGGAATTTGTTGGGGCTCTGGCGATTTGAATTCAAGAGCCATAGGGTTCAGAGAAGACTGAGAGCCACTGACAGGGATAACTTCGAACTCTTGCACATAGGGTCCCCATGTGGTGAACTGTGGAGGTTCATTCACATAGTAGCCATCATCTTCTTCTTCTCTGTCCAAATAGTCACATTCCATCTCTTGGTTTTGTTTACTCCTCAGGGGTATTTGTGTTTCTTTACTTTGGCGTGGCACTGAATCAGGAGTTGTCTCAAATGGCAGAAATCCATATGGCAAAAGTAAGTCCCTGTGAAGTGTACGCCGAGGGCCATTTCCTGTTTCTGGCTTGACTACATACACAGGACCACCGTCAATCCGTTTGACAATGATATGGATGGGCCTTTCCCATTTATCGGCTAACTTGTGTTTGCCACGGATGTTAACATTCTTCACCAAGACACGGTCCCCTTCTTCTAATTGAGCAGTTTTCACTTTGGCCTCAAATCTGTGCTTATTTCTTTCTCCAGACTTTTTGGAGTTCTCTGCAGCCAGTGCATAGCTTTCTTTGAGTCTCTGGCGCAAGGTTTGGACATAGTCTGAGTGAGTTGTATGAGTCTCAGTTGGAGGTTTCAGGCCAAGTATGAGGTCAACTGGCAGAGTCGGCTGCCTGCCGAACATCAGCTCATATGGTGAGTAGCCTGTTGCATCATTCCTGGTGCAGTTGTACGCATGTACAACAGGCCTCACAAAGTCTCGCCAGTGATGTTTGTCTTTCTCGTCAAGGGTACCGAGCATGCTGATAAGGGTCCTGTTAAAGCGCTCCACAGGATTCCCCTGAGGATGGTACGGGGTGGTGCGCACTTTCTCTGCCCCTATCAGCGAACACAGCTCCTTGATCGTGTGAGATTCAAAGTCACGTCCCTGATCACTATGAAGGCGGCTAGGGAACCCATAGTAGACCAGGAAGTTCTCCCAGAGAGCTTTTGCAACAGTTCTGGCCTTTTGGTCTTTTGTTGGCACAGCTACTGCGAAGCGGGTGAAATGGTCAGTGATGACCAGTATGTTTCTGATGTCACGGTTGTTGGGTTCAAGGGACAAATAGTCCATGCAAACAAGTTCTAACGGGTAAGTTGTCTTAATATTCACCATGGGTGCTGCTCTTTGTGGCTGGGCTTTTCTTCTGAAACAACGTTCGCATGTGTGACATTTCGTTTCGACTAATTCTTTCATTTTAGGCCAATAACATCTGGCACGAGCAAGATTGAATACACGCTCTGGGCCTAGGTGACCAACTTCATCGTGAAAGCCTTTGAGAGCTCTTTCTCTGAATTCCTCGGGTAAGACGAGCTGATGAATTTTGTTTCCTCTGTCGAAACATTTCCTGTAAAGGACATCATCAATGAGTTCAAGCTTATCCCACTCCCGAAGGAGCAACTTGACTTCAGATGACTCAGCTTTTACAGATTTGAAGTGGGGCTTTTGTCCTTTCTTGCAGTGTTGCCAACTTAGCGACTTTGTCGCTAGATTTAGCGACTTTTCAGACCCCTATAGCGACTTTTTTTCAAAAAAGCGACTAGCGACAAATCTAGCGACTTTTTCTGGTGTTATTGGCGACTTATCTGGTGTTTTGGCGACTTATCTGGTGTTTTGGAGACTCGTGAAGCACGTATTGTTCTGCTGTCCTCAACGTGAGCCCCTCCCCCGTCCCAAAGCACTACAGGCGGCCAGTCTCACAGTAGCCTTGCGCAGCAGTCCCAGCTACAGTCTATGGGCGGAGCAGAGAGAGAGAGAGGAGACTCAAAAGCACAGGAAGTTTTCAGGCTGCTGCAGACTGAACTTCAGCTCCACCACCACCACACATCCAAAGCTCCCCGGCCACTCCTACCACCGCCACCCCCCACTACCCCCCACTCCATCCGCGGCAGCTCTGTCCGTGACTTTGTTTTCTCTCAGTAGTGGGTCACATTAAATCATTTGTTATGCCAAACTATGAAAAAAAAAAAAAACTTACAAAAATAAACCTAAGTAACTCTGCCAGAGTGTGTCTTTTGGGTCACTTTGCCGGTCCCAAGCCCGGATAAAGGAGGAGGGTTGGTTGTAGAGCTAGCAATTTCACCCTACATAACAATCTTTTGATTACATTTGCTGTTATAACATTTAACAATACAGGACAAAACTGATGTGTGTAATGTGGATCTAGACAAAGCATTAAAATCATTAAATGTTGTTAATGTTGAAATTATTTTTGTACATTTGTAGTTCTAAACATATTTAGGGTGTTTTTACTCACTTTTGTCTCTCCCACGACCTTATTCCTCTCTCCTACAGCGTCCGTTACAGTTATTTGCAAATTGCAAATTATGCAAATTAGGCGATGACGTCATTTAGCGACTTCTAGCGACTTTTGGGACAGCCAATAGCTACTTTCCTTACTGAGGAGTTGGCAACACTGCTTTCTTGACCAGAGTGATGACTTTCCCAATTGATGGATCGTTTCTTTGTGCTTCATGCCAGTTTTCTTTTGTCATGCCAGGTAAAGTGTCTTGTCCAGTATCAGTGAATAGATCAGGTAAGGAGGAGCCGTCAACAGCGAGGGATTCAGCAAGGCCAGGTAAGTGCATGGTTACTGAATGGTGTTGACATACAGCTGATACTGCATCGGATGGAAACTCCCCCTCTAGAAGGCGTTTTGTCATTGAGTTGATCCGTTCTTTTTCCTGCAGGTACTCATGATCCGCTTGAGGTTCTGCTTGAGGTCTCCTTGACAGTCCGTCTGCATCACCATTAGCACGTCCAGCTCGATACTTGATGTTGAAACTGAAGGTTAAGAGGGCTGCTAGCCAGCGGTGTCCGGCTGCATCGAGCTTTGCGGATGAAAGGACGTATGTAAGCGGGTTGTTATCTGCTAGGACTGAAAAGTCTGTACCATACAGATAATCACAGAATTTTTCACAAACGGCCCACTTTAGCGCTAGAAATTCTAGCTTGTGAGTAGGGTAGTTCTTCTCGCTCTTGGATAAGCCTCTGCTGGCATAGGCTATTACTCTAAGCTTTCCATCTTGATTTTGATAAAGAGCTGCTCCTAACCCCTCACAGCAAGCGTCTGTATGTAGCACATACGGGAGCTTAGGATTTGCGAAAGCGAGTACAGGGGCCGATGTCAACCTTTCAACTAGTGTTCTGAAAGAGGACTCGCACTCAGGCGTCCACTGTGAGCCAAAGGGTGCTCTGGGGCTTATGCCAGTGTTGGGTCTTGATGTTTTATAAACTTTACCCCTCTTTTTAGGTGGATAATACCCAGCAGTGAGAGAGTTGAGAGGCTTGGCAACTTTTGAGTAGCCCTCCACAAATCTTCTGTAATACCCCGAAAACCCGAGAAAGCGTTTTAGTTCTTCTGTTTCCAGGGCGGGGCCAATCTTTCAGAGCTGACACTTTATCTGGGTCTGTGTGAACTCCTTGAGCGTCCACAATATGGCCAAGGTATTTCACGGAGGACTTGAAAAACTGGCACTTCTCCGGGGATAGCTTTAGGCCATAGCTTTTGAGACGACCAAGCACCTTCATGAGCCTTGCCTCGTGCTCTTCTAGAGTCTGGGAGAAGACAATTACATCATCTAAAAACACTAAAACCTCGCTCAGATGTAGGTCACCAACACACTTTTCCATAAGGCGCTGAAAGGTGCTAGGTGCGTTGGTGACACCTTGCGGCATACGATTGAATTCGTAGAAGCCTAACGGACATGTGAACGCAGTTTTGTGTTTATCTTCTTCCACCATTTCCACCTGGTAATAACCAGACTTTAGATCCATCACCGAGAACCACCTTGCTCCACTCAGGGCAGAAAACGTCTCCTCGATGTTAGGAAGAGCGTAAGCATCCTTAACCCCTTAACGCCGTATGTCGCAAATTTGCGACATACCTCTTCCTGCAAGATTGCGGCCGATATAACGCATGTTTCCCTTTATGCCTGTTTGCGCACATTCATTACGTACCTAGGAACCTTTTGCAATCACTTGTTTCTCGTAGGACCGGTCACCGAAGGAACCACATCCGGGTTAAGATAGCTACTTGGCGGAAGTAGCATTTCCGCAAATCGAGCGCAAAACTTTGACGATCTCGTCCAATATAAGGTGAGTTGTGCCAAAATAAAAATATGTAGCAGTTCATCGTTTCCATCTGCGGATTATGTATTGAAATGGACTTCGTGTGATGGATATATTTTTTGTTATTTGACGATTTTGGTACGGAATGAATTAGCGACATTCGGCTGTTCAATAGCCCCATCTGGTGGCGCGCGAAATGGCCACAGTGACGGCATTTTCGTAGTATTTAGACCTATTACAGCGCTAGAACGCATTTTTTTAGAACATGCCATTCAAGTTAATATCTATAATAATTGTATCAATAGCGTATTACATTTTATCCCTTCTTTTACACAGAGAAAAAATGAAACCGTCCATGTTTTATGGCAAGCGACCTCAAGCTGGACCTATTGGACCGCAAACTAGAGTTCCCCCGCCCGCCAGTGACGACAGCTGTCTCAGTGACAGTGATGACGACGATGATGAGGACTACACTCCTAAACCCGGTGATGAAAACAGCAGTAATAATGCATTTTGAGTAGAATTTTTGGAGAAATGCACTTGTTACATCTGCTCTCTAAACTCTAAAGGGGTGCAAAAAAGTTAGGAAAATGTGCAAACAAAGGAGAACTGTATAATCTGCAAATAAGTAATGGTAAATAGAGGTATCTTATGTACAATGAATAATAAAACTAATTTAAAAAGGGGTAACATATTATAAATATAAATAAAAAGGTGACATGTGTATGTTATGTAGATAAATTGTCTGCACTTTTCTAATGTTTTTTTTTTATGTTCTACATCAGGTGATGAAGGCAGCAGCAGCAGCAGCGAGGGTGCTGATGACAGCAGTGATGAAGATGCACTTCCTGGGACCAGTGCTACTGCATCAACTGCTTCTACAAAAAAAAGACAAAGGGTAGCATGGGAGACAGTAAATCCGCGGAGTTCTGAAAAAGCCATTCCAACGTGGCAAAGTGCTCTTCCAAATGCGGACAAAATAAGACAGCCCATTCAATATTTCAGAGACTTTTTTGATGTAGATCTTGTAAATAGTATTGTAGAACAAAGCAATCTGTATTGCACACAACAAAATCCAAATAGTGCTCTGAAATTGGATCAGAAAGAGTTGGAGCAGTTCATTGGCACTGCGGTATACATGAGTATTTCGCATTTGCCCCGTTCAAGGATGTACTGGTCCAGTGCATGTCGATTTTCGCAAGTGGCTGATGTGATATGCCGGGACAGATGGGAAGAAATCAAACGTTTCATTCATTTCAATAACAACATGGCACCCAACAATGATGACAGGCTTTTCAAAATAAGGCCACTTATTGATTCGCTGCTTCCCAAGTTTCAGGCTCTCCCTCAAGATCAAATGTTGTGCATTGATGAACAAATGGTGCCATTCAAAGGCAGATCAGGCTTGAAACAATATATCCCAAAGAAGCCATACAAATGGGGCTACAAAATCTTCGTGCTCTGTGACACAAGGGGCCTGGTGCATTCATTTGACATTTTTGCAGGCAAAATTGATCCTGTACCAGGACAACCAGACATTGGTGCAAGTGGGAACATTGTGCTGAAGCTTGCACAGGTTATTCGTCCTAATATCAATCACCTGCTGTACTTTGACAACTGGTTTTCCTCTTTGAATTTGTTTGTTGCGCTTGCAAAGATGGGAATTCCTGGCCTTGGGACTGTGCAGAAAAACCGCCTGCAAGGGTGCAGTTTCAGTGAAGACAGTGAAATGAAGAAGAAAGGACGAGGGGCATTTGAAGAGCAAGCGGTTGTGGTAGACGGGGTGAAAATGAGAGCAGTGAAATGGTTTGACAACAGAGGGGTGATTGTTGCCAGCTCTTTTGCCAGTGCCCAGCCCATGACTAACGTGGAGAGATGGGACAGGAAGTTGAAAAGGAAAGTCACTGTGGAACGCCCAAGCATCATCACCTTGTACAACAAGTTTATGGGCGGTGTTGATGCTCTTGATGCACTCATTGCATATTACCGCATCCACATCAGGTCAAAAAAGTTCTACCATAGGTTGTTTTTTCACTTTGTGGATATGATCATTGTCAACAGTTGGCTTTTGTATCGCCGTGATTGTGATGCACTCGGTGTTCTAAAGAAGAAGCAGAACGATTTGCTATGTTTCAGGACATCTATTGCACAAGCACTTTGCATGCAAGGCAAGGATCTGGCAAAGAAAAGGGGCCGGCCCCCATCACTGGATGTTGAAAGGGAGTATGAAAAGAAAAAACGTCGAGGTCCAGCTCAGGTAATTCCTATACAGGAGGTCAGATCAGATTCTGTGGGTCACTTCCCAGTGGTTACAGAGATACGTAAACGCTGCAAACTCCCACTCTGTACAGGCCATTCTGCCTTCAAATGTGAAAAGTGCAATGTTAACCTGTGCCTAAACAAACGCAACAACTGCTTCCGTCTGTTCCATGAGTAAGTCTGTGTCTGTCCACAAGGTCAGTAAATAGACAGAGTTATGAGTTATGAGTAAAGAGTGTTTTTGTTTCTTGGCCTTACTCCCGCCACACCGTGTTCAAATGTGAAAAGTGCAACGTTAACCTGTGCCTAAACGAGTGTTTTGTTTCTTGTGCTTTTTAAAAGTTTAGTATTTTGTAAGTAATTTTAGTAAGTTTTGTATTTTGTGGCATTTTATGAAATGGTTGAGCTCTGTTTACTGTTGAAAGAGCATAATCTTTACATCCTTTACAGCATTTACACTTGTAATAATTGTGAATAAATTAATTTGGTCATTTTAATACATTTGCAGTTTTTGCCTGTTGTCACTAATTTGTGCCATACCAAAAGTTAGGCGTATGCCTGTTGTCGCAAATTTGCGCCATACCTAAAACTATACCTGTACTATGTGCTACAGACAAATTAACAATCTCCACTTAATTTAGCATCAGCTTGAAAGCAAAAACACTGATAATAATTTTTTTTAATAATTGGAAATTAATTCAGGCGTCAAGGGGTTAATAGTGCGGCTGTTAAGCTTCCTATAGTCAATGCATAGTCTGATCTTTCCATTTTTCTTTTTCACGACAACCACTGGGGATGCGAAGGGACTCTCGGATTCTCTTATTATGCCAGCGTCCAGAAGCTCTCTAAGGTGTTGTCTGACAGCTTCTCGATCACTGGGGTGTATCGGCCTGGATCTTTCTTTGAAGGGCGTCCCGTCCTGCAGGCGGATGGTATGTTTCACGGCAGTGGTATGGCCAAATGACAGCTCATCAAATGCAAACACCTCAGAAATGGAGTTCAGTTTATCTCGAATGCGTGTCTTCCACTCCTCTGGCATTGGGGAGTCATCCAGATTAAATGAATGTTTGCCGTTTGATGTTTGCGAATCCACTTGTGCAGAGGAGGTCATGGGCATTACATTTTGAACTGCAGACACTTCACCAATAACACACTTTGGAGGTAAGGTGACAGTGTGATCTGTGGTGTTGCTGAGGACTACAGGGATCTTGTTTGAAGCTCTTGTGTTTATGTTAATCAGTGCACACTGAATGAACAGCCCACCCGGCAAGAAGGAAGTTTCGGGGTGTTCAACGACAAAGGTCATATTGGGATTGGCTTTTCCAACTCTAACATCTCCAAAAAGACACATTGTGTGTCTAGCCGGAATGGTAATGGGCTTTTCTCCGTGCAATTTTACAAGACAAGCTTTGGCTTCACTTTTGCGTACTCGGGCCACATGTTGGAGCAGTACTGCAAAACTGTCTGATCGTCTGAGAAACCTGGATTTGTCATAGCTTATTCCACGTCGGTATAAGTTGAGCAAGACATTTGTGCCAATTAAGACGGGAACCTTGCTATTGAACTGGTTTTCAGGGACAATGAGCGCTAAAACTGTGATTTGCTCTTCTGTTCCAGTAACATTTTCAGGGAAGGTTAAGTGGACTTCCACATGCCCAAGGTAAGGTACTGCTTGACCTCCAGCCCCTTCAACCTCGAGAAGATTATGTATCGACTGAACAGGTAAGTTTGACAGGTATTTAGAATGAAAAGTCTCTGAAATTGTCGTTACTTGGGATCCAGTGTCGAGAATGGCATCACATTTCATGTCTCCGACAGAGATGTTCGAAGTACAACGAGGTCCCACCAGTCCAGGCGGCAATTTGCAAGTATTACTGCTTCCAGAAGAGCACTCATTGTGAGTCATTGCTAGGGGACTTTCTTTGTCCTCAGCTCCTGGTTGTCCCCAGCCAGGAGCCTCTAGAAGTTTAAAGATGTTTTGTTGGCTGCTTGCTTGGCCCAGAATTTGCTTCTTTTCTCTTTAAGCTCTGCATTCTTTTTCCGGACAAGGCCTGGATTGGGCTCAAAAGTGCACTTTGCAGCGATGTGGCTATCACCCCCACACTTAAAACAGAACCAGGGCTTAGGTGGTGTCGGAGATTGGAGGTTTGAGTCTCTATTTGAAGCTTGCGCGAGTAAAATTTCAGTCTTATCAGGTGGTTCACTTTGGGCTGGACGGCTCTGCACTTCCTCATGCCTTTCTCCTTTCTTTCCTTGCTGTATTAGCTTTGCAACCTGTTTCCTCAGCTCTGCAACTTCCTTTTCTAGTTTAGAATCTGTCTCGTGTTTCTTTGTTGTAGTGGGGGCAGCTTCAGGTTCGAATACTGGCATGCTCATAACTGAATGAACATGTGCAACAGCTTTCGTGCTTCCAAGGTGCTTTTTCATGCGATCCATCTTTGCTGCTCTCCTGTCCTCCTCCGTTCTCAAAAGCAACAACAATTCTGGGAATGAGGGGGGATTGGGTTTCCTGTGTTCAAGCTGCAGGCCAATGATCAGACTCTGGTCCCAGCATCCCCTACAGAACTGCCGGAGTAAGTACTTGTCAGACTCTGCAGCTGCAACTCCGCCTCTGGTTACGGCTTTGGTAAGGAGAGTCTGGAGGCGGCCCAAATAGACAGAGGGTTTTTCACCTGAGTTTTGGTTAGAGCCCAGGAAGGTCGCAAATAGCTCCTCTCCATCTTCGACCACTCCAAATGCTGACTCGAGCTGGGTGAGATAAGCTTGAGGGGTTGCATTTGTCCCGAGCGGCTTAACAATGTCCGCTGCTGGGCTGAGGAGACTTTCCAATATTCTCCTTACTTTCTGTGAATCAGAGACAGACGCGTCATTAAGAAGTAGGTCTACCTGAGTACGCCAGGAGTCATAATCAACTTCTCCGTTTGGTTTCGGCAGTCGTCCAGAGAATGTGCGGATCCTACTTTGACTGTAGCTAGACGGTGTGGAGTCACTGCGAATGAAATGCTCAACAATGACTTTTTGGACATGAGGTGGGTTAACTGTACCTTCATCAAGAAATTGATTACTTGTAGCAGCAGTTGGGACGTCACAGGTGATTGCATCAAATGGATTAGCACTATCGTTGTTGGTTTGCACAATACCATCTGCACTGTTATCATTTGTGGAGACAGCAACAGAATTTTCAGAGGGCTGTAGCTGAGTATCTGGGCTTTGTGGAGGGGCAAGTTCTGCCTGGGGCAGGGCACTCTGCAGTTCACTTTGTAGTGTCTCCCAAAACCCAGCTTTACTGATTCCAGCAAGAGAGTTCAATTCAGCTAAACATTTCTGAGCGAGTTCTCGTCCGAGTTCTTCTTGGCATAGTTCACGGACTTTTGACATACCAGGTAACTGCTGAATCATTAGGACTGGGCAGACTACCTAGTTGCACTGGGTCGAGTCTGGATATTGTTCGCTCTGCTGCGTATTCAATGAGTGCACCGCCTTGGGGTTGTTCTGGGTCGTTGGGAACTCTGACTACTTTCTTAATGTCCCCATTAACTTTAAAGAACTCTGTAATGTCATCATCAGAATAGGCTTCGTCTATGCCTGTGACAAACAGACAACTAGGCCCATGCACATTAAACTGATTACAAAGATCCATTTTGCAGTAAACGCAATCTTCGCGTACTTCAACTTTGGGGTGGAGTCTATTTTACACACTGTACCAACCTCCTGGCTGGCTCGCCACAATTGTAACCCTACGGTGGTAATTCTGCTTGTAGGCAGGCTAATAATCTATGGTAGGCATTATCAAAAATCTAGGTACGATGAAGAGGTTGGTGTTGTACTAATCATAAGGTCAGAAGACCATTCCACTCCGAATGAAGCACAGGACAACAGATTAAAGAGTTAAGTAATGTGGGTCTTATTCAAATGTTTCCTTATTTCCTTATCCAAAATTCAATATTTAGTTCAGAACACAAAAATATGACATTTGGTGTACAACTTGGCCACACATTCTTTTGAGATCTCATGAACCGAAAAAACAAAAAAGAAAATCTGTCAAAATATAGTTACCCTTGAGTGCACTCAAATTTTAATTGTCCAACCACCCCTTACTTAGCGTCCATATCACACAACCCGATTGGACCGTTGCAGCGCTGTTAGATGAGGCAGTGGACCAGGGAACCAGGCACCAGGGCGAACAGAGAGGGATCCAGCTTCAGCGGAAGGAACACCAGGACCAGAAGAAGCCTCTAAAAAAACCAGTCTACACAAAAATGTGCAGAAAATTAACTAATGTTCAAATAAATGTCTTTGTTTTAATCTTTCACTACTTAAAGACCTTATGACGGGTTTGATTTATTTAGAAATACAGTTTTAATACCATTTTATATTAGAAGAGAACTACTAAAGGTTTCAAAATCAGTTGTTGTTTTTTTTGTCTGATCCCCCCAAATCGAAATAACCCCATAGCAACGCCCTTAGAAACGAAAAAACTTCACAGCCCTTGGTGACGTCAGAACGGGTACGTTTCAACGCTGTAAGTTGTTTACAATTTGGTATTAGTTCTTTTTTCGCGGATATTCAAGATGACAAGGCCGTGTACAGCGAGTCTAAATTAACTACTAGAATGCAACATTTCGTTGTCACTGAGATAGTCCAGTAGTTGTGTCGATGGACTTCCAAATCCAGATACTCAGGTTCAAATCCCACCTGACACACATTTTCACTCTCAAAACGGCAATTTATGTGTAGTCAGCAATTGTCACCTGTAGAGTGCAGTATTGTGTTGGGCATCAGTGGAGAGAAGAGAGAAAAGGCAGTCCTGTGGCATAGATCCATGGTTTTCAATGCATGGGCGTAACCTGCTATGACGTCACAAACAGGTTAGAGCATAGACAACTTAAATTCATGAAAAACACGTTCTTTTTATAAAATATAGGATTTTTTTTGCCGGAATCTCTTTCAAATTGACATTGTCATGCAATTTTCAGAATTAAAGTTTTCACAACAAAAATACTGTTTTAATGCAAAATAATTTGATTGCGGTAAACCGGGAAGTAACCATTACCATGAAACAAACATTTTAGGACACATTTGCAGAAGATCTGATTATGGAGTTAGGTTAGGTTTATATTTGGGTCACTCACCACTGATGTGCAGAATTCTTTGTTCAGTTTTCATGTAGTTCCAGAGCCTAATGGAAGCTTGATTCGGAGCACCGATGATTGACAACCCTTGCATCACTTGATTGGTTAAACTGGACGGCATCGTGGATTTTGAGCTATAGCTAAGAGAAGGGAAGGCGGGACTTACCAGTAATATTAGAATTCATAAAATGACTTATTTTATATCAACATTTAAGCCCAGGAGGTCAATTTAGTGCAATTCTTAGGAGCTTTGCTGATAAACGCACAGCCAGAGCTGCTGCAGCCGGTGTGGCCACTATTCTGTTTTACGCACGTCTGACGGGCAGCAGCCTACGCGCGTAAACTTAGACGCGGCCGGTGGAGTCCAGCACTTAGTTGAGCTTTAGAAACACATGGTTTTCCACCTGCTCACCAGGGGGTAGGGCTGTCTCACTTCCAAAGTGTCTGTCTCCTTGGTTTGACCAAAACTGATTTTCTAGGCATCAATTTCAAGTCAGTATCATGACCAGCCTCTGATCATTTGAAACCAAAACTGCATAAACTCAAAGAGTAATATATATTCTTGTCGCATGATTCAGAAATGGTCCAGAAAGGAAGAAATTCTACTGAAATTTGTGTCTAAATAAATACTAATACAAAACTCTCCTTTTTCCCTAACAAACCCTATGAGCTGAGCCAAAAACTGACCCTCCAGGCCTGATCTCCAGGCCTTTGAGCGTTGACGTTTGCGCTGGACCCGTGGTTGATTACGCAGCCGCAGTTGTTCATATAATTGAGCGTACCCCATACGAAGTTGTGATCCCACACCCCAACCACATGATGGCGATCTTGCAGGAATTGCATAGAACACCAAAGAGGACCCATTATAAAGTTCCGCTGCAACTTTCCTCCTCAGAACATAAACAATGGACCAGGCTGGTTGAGATTGATGAAGAAATTCTCAGATTCTCCTTAAATCTGTATCAAGTTTATGTGACAGTTCTGTGGACAGTTCTTGTTGGAATCATAATTATTATTAATGTGTATTTATGCGCAAACAAACAAAAAAAATAACCGATAAATATCTGTGACCAAACATGAACTATTTCGTGCAGGACGATTGCGACAAGGTGCAGACGCGATAAGCTATAAGTGCAAATTCAGACAAAGACAGGCACAGGAACAGTACAAAAGAAACTACAGTACAGCATGTACATGTTTGGTGCAAAAAGCAACCAAAAAACTCTAGTCCACATCCTCCTGATGTGACATCACAAGGGCCACCGTAAGCTCAGCGTCGCACGAGTATCAGAATACAAATCAGAATTCTTTTTAATGCCATGTGAAAAACAGGAAGTCACAAACTAGGAAATGGCTTTGGCTCTCGGTGCAAACAAGTATAAGGAGTTTACACAGGACGTTAGTCTCTGTCTTTGCTCAGAATAACCCACACAAACTCAATAAAACAATGACATCAAACGTGCAAAGGGGAAAAGTATCTGGAGGTGTCATATTTGGTCCATGTATGAATGAAGTCTCAGGACTTGGTCCTGGTCTCAGTCTCCTTTTTTAGCGAGATAAAGGAAGAACACTCGGCTTCTTTGTTCCATGGACGATGAATCAGCATTTTTTTTATTAAAAATTAGATTTCTTATTATTCTGACACACTACTGATGATAAAAATAGATGATTTTACTTTATTCGCTGTGTTTTTATGTCAGTGTGTGTGTGTATTTAAGGTCCACAGCATGTGTGTGACTTGTTATGGTTGGGTAAAGCGTGCAAAAAGATTATATCTCCTCTGGGATTTTCCCAGGGTCATCTCTATTTACCACAGAAGGCCAATGTGTCTCTCTCAAAAGAAGTCAGGATTGTCTATTACTACCCCATATGATAATTTCCCCAAATATAGAACAATTCATCCTCTGCATTTGACCCATCCTGATGCCACCAGCAACATCTGTGTGTTAGTGAGTGTGAGTTTGCGTGCGTTTCTATGTGTGTGTATGTGTCCATGTCTCTGTGTGTGTTTTGGTCTATGAATGTATGTGTGTCTGTTTCTATGTGTGTGTCCCTCTGCAGGTGTTAGTGATTGTGTGTAAGAGTTTGTGTCCGTCTTTTTCTTTGTGTGCCTCTTTGTGTATGTGTGTGTCTATATGCGTTTGTGAGTCTCTATATGTAGTGTGTTCGTGTGTGTAGGAGTCTATGTGTCACCGTGTGTGTTTGTGCATTGTGTCTTTGTGCGTGTTTCTGTGTGTGTGTGTGTCTGTATTTCTATCTGTGTGTGTGTGTAGGTGTCTGTGTTTGTGTGAGTGAGTACGTTTGTATGTGTGTGTCTGCCTGCTTGTGTGACTGTGATTGTCTCTTTGTGTATGTATTTGTGGCTTCCTGTGTTTGTGTCGGTCTCTGTTTGTGTGCGTGTATGCAATAACATGATTATTTATTTATTTATTTATTCAGACAGCGATAGAAAAATTAAGTAAAGGCAAGTAAAAAAACGAAAAAATAAATAAATAAAACATCCATCCATCCATCCATTTTCTTTCGCTTTATCCGTTGCCGGGTCGCGGGGGCAGCAGTCTAAGCAGAGACGCCCAGACTTCCCTATCCACACACACTTCCTCCAGCTCGTCCGGGGGGACCCTTAGGCGTTCCCAGGCCAGCTGAGAGACATAGTCTCTCCAGCGTGTCCTGGGTCTTCCCCGGGGCCTCCTCCCGGTGGGACGTGCCCGGAACACCTCCCCAGGAAGGCGTCCAGGAGGCATCCTGAACAGATGCCCGAGCCACCTCAACTGGTTCCTCTCGACGTGGAGAAGCAGCGGCTCTACTCCGAGCTCCTCCCGTGTGACCGAGCTCCTCACCCTATCTCTAAGGGAGCGCCCAGCCACTCTGCGGAGGAAGCTCATTTCGACCGCTTGTATCCGCGATCTCGTTCTTTCGGGTCATTACCCACAGCTCATGACCATAGGTGAGGGAGGGAACGAAGATTGACCGGTAAATCGAGAGCTTTGCCTTTCGGCTCAGCTCCCTCTTTACCACAACGGTCCGATACAGAGACCGCATCACTGCGCACGCTGCACCGATCCGCCTGTCAATCTCACGCTCCATCCTCCCCTCACTCGTGAACAAGACCCCGAGATACTTGAACTCCTCCACTTGAGGAAGGACCTCTCCACCCACCTGGAGAGGGCAAGGCACCTTTTTCCGGTCGAGCACCATGGCCTCGGATTTGGAGGTGCTGATTCTCATCCCAGCCGCTTCACACTCGGCTGCAAACCGTCCCAGTGCATGTTGCAGGTCCTGGTTCGTTGGAGCCAGCAGGACGACATCATCCGCAAAAAGTAGAGATGAAATCCTGTGGCTCCCGAACCGGACCCCCTCCGGCCCCTGGCTGCGCCTAGAGATTCTGTCCATAAATACAGTGAACAGAACCGGTGACAAAGGGCAGCCTTGGCGGAGGCCAACATGCACCGGGAACAGGTCTGACTTACTGCCGGCAATGCGAACACAGCTCTGGCTCCGGTCATACAGGGACCGAACATCCCTCAGCAGAGGACCCCGGACCCCGTACACCCGGAGGACCCCCCAAAGGACACCCCGGGGAACACGGTCGAACGCCTTCTCCAAATCCACAAAGCACATGTGGACAGGTTGGGCGAACTCCCATGAACCCTCGAGTATCCGATGGAGAGTATAGAGCTGGTCCAGTGTTCCGCGACCGGGACGAAAACCACACTGCTCCTCCTGAATCCGAGATTCGACCATCGGACGTAGCCTCCTCTCCAGTACCTTGGAGTAGACCTTACCGGGGAGGCTGAGGAGTGTGATCCCACGATAATTGGAACACACCCTCCGGTCCCCCTTCTTGTAGAGAGGGTCCACCACCCCGGTCTGCCACTCCATTGGCACCGCCCCCGATCGCCACGCGATGTTGCAGAGACGTGTCAGCCAAGACAGTCCTACAACATCCAGAGACTTTAGATAGTCAGGACGGATCTCATCCACTCCCGGCGCCTTGCCACCATGGAGGCTGCCAACCACCTTGGTGACCTCGGCCAGGGAGATGGAAGTATCCGCGCCAACATCCTCAGCCTCTGCCTCCTGGACGGAGGACGTGACGGGGGGATTGAGGAGAACCTCGAAGTATTCCTTCCACCGCCCGACAATATCCCCAGTCGAGGTCAGCAGCCCTCCACCCGCACCATACACGGTGTTGGCAAAGAACTGCTTCCCCCTCCTGAGGCGCCGGACGGTTTGCCAGAACCTCTTCGAGGCCGACCGATAGTCATGCTCCATGGACTCTCCGAACTCCTCCCAGTCCCGGGTTTTTGCCTCTGCAACAGCCCGGGCCGCGGCACGTTTGGCCTGCCGGTACTGGACAGCTGCCTCAGGAGTCCCACGAACCATCATTGCTCGATAGGACTCCTTCTTCAGCCTGACGGCATCCCTTACTGCCGGTGTCCACCACCGGGTTCGGGGATTGCCGCCGGGACCAGCACCAGAGACCTTGCGACCACAGCTA
Organism: Knipowitschia caucasica; assembly: GCA_964034765.1. Lineage (NCBI taxonomy): Eukaryota > Metazoa > Chordata > Actinopteri > Gobiiformes > Gobiidae > Knipowitschia > Knipowitschia caucasica. Next base: position 37,674,182 of record OZ035834.1, on the reverse strand, counting down.
TGAGCCGCCGCATTGGCGATAGAGGAAGAGAACATGGTCCACTCGGACTCGATGTCCCCCTCCTCTGCCGGGACCTGGGAGAAGCTCTCCCGGAGGTGTGAGTTGAAAGTCCGTCTGACAGGGGGCTCACCAAGACGTTCCCAGCAAACCCTCACTACACGCTTGGGCCTGCCAGGTCTGACCGGCCTCCTGCCCTGCCAGCGGATCCAACTCACGACCAGGTGATGATCGGTTGACAGCTCCGCCCCTCTCTTCACCCGAGTGTCCGAGACACGCGGTCGAAGGTCAGATGATACGACTACAAAGTCGATCATCGACCTCCGGCCTAGGGTGTCCTGGTGCCACGTGCACTGATGGACACCCTTGTGCTCGAACATGGTGTTCGTGATGGACAGGCCGTGACTGGCACAGAAGTCCAACAACTGAACACCGCTCGGGTTCAGATCAGGGGGGCCGCTCTTCCCGATCACCCCTCTCCAAGTGTCACTGGCATTTCCCACATGGGCGTTGAAGTCCCCCAGGAGAATAACGGAGTCCCCGGGCGGTGCACTGTCCAGTACCCCTCCCAAGGACTCCAAGAAGGCCAGGTACTCTGCACTACCGTTAGGCCCGTAGGCCGTCACAACAGTGAGAGACTTGTCCCCCACCCGGAGACGGAGGGACGCGACCCTCTCATTCACCGGGGAGAACTCCAACACGTGGCGGCTGAGATGGGGGGCAATGAGTATGGCCACCCCAGCTCGCCGCCTCTCCCCGCGGGAAACACCAGAAAAGTGGAGCGTCCAACCCCTCTCAAGGAGTTGGGTTCCAGAGCCCAAGCTGTGTGTGGAGGTGAGGCCGACTATCTCTAGTCGGTATCGCTCAACCTCCCCCACAAGCTCGGGCTCCTTCCCCCCCAGTGAGGTGACGTTCCACGTCCCAAGAGCCAGATGTTGGGTGTGTGGACTGGGTCGTCGAGGTCTCCGCCTTCGACTGCTGCCCAGTCCTCTCTGCACCTCGCCACCACGGACCCCTCTGCAGGTGGTGAGCCCACAGGAGGGACTGCCCACGTCATCCCTTCGGGCTGAGCCCGGCCGGGCCCCGTGGGCTAAGGCCCGGCCACCAGGCGCTCGCTTGCGAGCCCCGACCCCAGGCCTGGCTCCAGGGTGGGGCCCCGGCTGCGCCATGCCGGGCGACGTCACGGTTTTCGTTGTCGTGCTGTCCATGGTTGGCTTCGGACTGCGCTTCGTCTGACTCGTCACTTGAGACCTGTCTGCCATGGGAGACCCTACCAGGGGCATGAAGCCCCAGACAGCATAGCTCCCAGGATCATCCGAGTGCTCAAACTCCCCCACCACGTTAAGGTGGCAGTCCAAGGGGGGATAAATAAAACAAACAACCAACATTGACTGCATGAGCCATCTGCCTTTAGAATGAGGAAACTAAGTCTTTCTGAAAAGGAGTGGAGGAAGTAAACAGTTATATAATCCCAGCCCTTTTTTCTGTGCTTCAATTTCAAAACTTAATAGACTTGAGCTTACGGGTTTGCATTGAACATCTATATACAGGCTATGTGTGTGTGTGTGTGTGTGTGTGTTCATCAATATCATATAACTTGGTGCCTACAATATGCAGACACAAGGAATTATTTTATCGAGTTATTTGTCTGTCTCCATACGTTTCACATTTCCAAGACAGCCGTGCTAATGTTGGAACCAGTGGGGGCGGGTCCCAGCTCCAAAAGATCCATGAGTATGAACGCTGACGTGGTTACAGTACAATGTCGCCTCTAGCCGTTGGGGGTGTACCCGGAAAGAGAATTACCTAATGCTTTTGTATAGCATCTTTCCTCTCAAAAACGGCTTTACAGGATGGTCCAAAAGTTGGCTGTTGGCCCAACGCTTACGTTCCAGATGCTGTCAATGCTGAGGGGCGTACCTGTATTTCTTGACCAGTCTAGTTTAGCCGCTCTGGATTTTGAAATGAGAGGACACCCAGCAACTCTGCGAAGTCCTCCCTCTGTCCCTGGCTCAGACTGACTTACAATGTCGTTCAAAACAGTTTTATGAAAATTTGTAGACGTTGTTTTTTCTCCATATATGGTAAGATCGGAGAGTCTGGCCTGGGTCCGGTCTAGTCCGGTCTCATCTCTTGTCCATGGAGATAAAGGGAGACTCCCTCTCTGACCTCATAATATAAAAACACTTTGATATAAAACTATTACATTTCATCATCAAATGCAGAATTTCACAATTTTATAAGTGTTGACACGTGAATGAAAATGTGTTCTGAAGTGTGCTGTATTTAAAATCTATAACAGAAGGAACCACCCTCTCCACTTTTTGAACAAAACTCCTACATGCTCGACAAAAGCCTTATTTGACATGCATGTAGCACCAGAATTTTCACAATTGGGAGGACCAATAGTCTTGATGATCCACCCTGAAGTAGAAAATCCTTCTATATACCTTTTAATGGAAAAAGAAACAAAAAGGTGGACATCATTCAGAACTAAGGAGGAGAAATGGATGAATACTCTAAAATGAGTGCATGCACAGCATGGCCTTGGCTGACAAAGTCACTACTACAAAGACAGAGGCAATTTCATAAGGTAAAGCTGCACAAAGGTCAAGAAGGAGGACCAGGACGCCGCCCTGCAGATCTCCTTACCTGAAGTGCCACAGAAGAAGTTGACTGAGCCTTGCGAGCCAAACAGATAGCGAGGCAAAGTCATTGGGCCAGAGCGCCACGCTGATTCCTGGTGCCAAACCCCACAATCAACTGATCTGACCGCCTTAGGCCAGACGTGCGGTCCAAATAGCATCTCACAGCCCTTACCTGTATCTGGGACCTGCATTGCTCTAAATCAAGCCGCATTTCAGGGGCTTTTTTCGGGGAGAAATCCTCCGCACACTCACGCTGGCCAGTGGTGCATTTAGGACCGTTTTTTCACGCGTTTTTCGGGCATTACACCTGCACAGGGACTCCGTGGTTCTGGGACCTGCATTGCTCTATATCAAGCCGCATTTCAGGGGCTTTTTTCGGGGAGAAATCCTCCGCACACTCACGCTGGCCAGTGGTGCATTTAGGACCGTTTTTTTCACGCGTTTTTCGGGCATTACACCTGCACAGGGACTCCGTGGTTCTGGGACCTGCATTGCTCTAAATCAAGCCGCATTTCAGGGGCTTTTTTCGGGGAGAAATCCTCCGCACACTCACGCTGGCCAGTGGTGCATTTAGGACCGTTTTCTCACGCGTTTTTCGGGCATTACACCTGCACAGGGACTCGTGGTTCTGGGACCTGCATTGCTCTATATCAAGCCGCATTTCAGGGGCTTTTTTCGGGGAGAAATCCTCCGCACACTCACGCTGGCCAGTGGTGCATTTAGGACCGTTTTTCACGCGTTTTTCGGGCATTACACCTGCACAGGGACTCCGTGGTTCTGGGACCTGCATTGCTCTATATCAAGCCGCATTTCAGGGGCTTTTTTCGGGGAGAAATCCTCCGCACACTCACGCTGGCCAGTGGTGCATTTAGGACCGTTTTTTCACTCGTTTTTCGGGCATTACACCTGCACAGGGACTCCGTGGTTCTGGGACCTGCATTGCTCTATATCAAGCCGCATTTCAGGGGCTTTTTTCGGGGAGAAATCCTCCGCACACTCACGCTGGCCCAGTGGTGCATTTAGGACCGTTTTTTCACGCGTTTTTCGGGCATTACACATCCACAGAGTCTCTGTGGTTCTGGGACCTGCATTGCTCTATATCAAGCCGCATTTCAGGGGCTTTTTTCGGGGAGAAATCCTCCGCACACTCACGCTGGCCAGTGGTGCATTTAGGACCGTTTTTTCACGCGTTTTTCGGGGATTACACCTCCACAGGGACTCCGCTGTTCTGGGGCCTGCATGGCTCTAAATCAAGCCGGATTTCAGGGCCTTTTTTTGGGTTAAATCATCCGCACACTCCCGCTGGCTCTCAGGCTCGCCAGTGGTGCATTTAGGACCGTTTTTTCACGCGTTTTTTTCGGGCATTGCACCTCCACAGAGTCTCCGTGGTTCTGGGACCTGCATTGCTCTATATCAAGCCGCATTTCAGGGGCTTTTTTCGGGGAGAAATCCTCCGCACACTCACGCTAGCTCTCAGGCTCGCCAGTGGTGCATATAGGCCCGTTTTTGACGCGTTTTTGGGGGATTAAACCTCCGGGGACCCCGCCACTTCAGGAGCTGCCCTTGGCTCTATTTAATCCCGGGTTCTTGCTCTCTCGCGGTGAGACCCGTGGTATGTACCCCCTGGAACGCCGGTTAGACAGTGTGGTTCTCCCATCCCTATACAAGCGTAATTTTAACCCGGGCCCTCTCGGGAAGTCATTTATTTCTGCACACCCACACATACACGTTTTTGTTACCTGGTGGGTCCCTTTGACAGGGCCGTTCAGACATAATGTGTCTATGGGACCCATAGACATAATCTTTTTTTACTGGGACTACTTTAAGTAATACAAAACAGTCAATAGAAAACAAACAACTCTTTTAAAGGAATTTTATTTAAGATTTTTTTTTTGAATTGCAGTGATTCTATTTTTGACATAGAATTTAATGCCACTCCATGTCCGATGTCTAAGGTCATCTGGTGAGGCATTAATGCAGGCCAGGCAGTGAGACTTCCCAGGGACTTTTCCAGTCTGTATGAAAGGCGTCATGGTCTTCTCCACAGCCTTCACCTCAGATGCAGACCATGGCTTTCTTACACGTTCTAGGGAGAGAAATAAAAATATATTAGCAATATACACTCCCAGGGTTAGGACCAAGCAGCCTGGCTGTAATCACCCACCTGGTACACTTACCAGAAGGGGCACTGCCACTACCATGGGGTGCATCTGGATGAATGGTTGAAGGTTCTCCGCTTGAAGTTTCTTTTAGCCCGTCCGTTTGTGAGAGGATCTCTACTGCTCTCCCTGTCGCACAGAAAATAAAAATACAAGTCGCCTTTAGGGGAAAAAAATCCTACATATTTTAATAATATCAAGAATTACCTTCAGGCTCAATTTGTATCTGGTCGAGGCTCTTTCCTTCGAATTCCGTCACTCTTCCCTGCTCCATGGCCATCAACACTTTGCTGATTTTGGCCAGCTCCAGTGTCCCCTCTGGTAGTCTGTAATATTGCCTGTGGATGCGAATGTCATGGCCGAGGAAGTTGGCAAGTATGTCCATTTCATTCTCTTTCATATTGAGAACTGTAGACATAGTAGCTATGTGCTTTCTAAGTTTGGTTGAGGATAGCATCTCTGGATGCACCGCACCACATTCTTTGGCTACCTGCCGTAGGGAGTCTGATCCCCTGATGTGGGTGTCTGCGCCCGGGCGGGAGAAGAAGTATGGATTATGGTCAGAGATGGAACAGGCCCTTCTGTTCTCCACCAGCACCTCCATCGAAGCAATCATTTCAGGAGTCAAAAGAACCGGCACTTTCCGACTTCTTTTCCCTTTAATTTCAATGCGTTGAAAATGCTGACACAGCTTTTTCTCAAGTTCGGACAGTCCCAGAGCAATGTCAGAATGGATCCCAGTCTTACTTCTTAAGGTAAACGCTGTCAGTGGCATCTTTGAAGCCTCACCTTCCCTTCTTCGATTGAAAATAATGACCTCACAAAGAGTCAAAACTGCCAGTTTAGACCAATGCTTAGAGGTTGGCTCACTTATTAGGGTTTGCACATATTCAGGTCGACATACCTCAATATGTGCATGCATGGCTCTAACGTCCTCAGTCAGAGGGAGCAGGTCTGGAGTGTTCCACTTGGCTTGCCGGAGGGTCTGTAGGGCAGCAGAAGAAACACAGACGTCCCACCTCTTCTCAAAAAGCAGCCGGCTTCGTTGGAGGTTTTTAATAAATAGTTCATCAACACAATGCTCCATTTTTGAGTCACATTCAAGAATATCTGCTAGCTTTCTGAGGCTATGGCCGAGTTTGAGGGCCAAGGATGGAGTCTTGTATTGATTTGTTTCCTCATCATATCCAGCCACAGACCTGACTGCATCAATCACATGGTTAAAGTTGGAAGGAATAAAGAAATCCTTAATTGTTTTCAGTTTCCCTGCGGTTTTTGCTTCGTTAATTAACCTACCGACTTCTCTCATTTTCTGCCTAATGTAATCATGCTTAGTCTTATCATGCCCGTGTTTTAAGTACAGGTGCTCTCTGAGTCTCAGAATCCCCTTTTCTGCTTTGACAACACCCGTGACCTCATCCTGATGCATTGCCGAAATTAAAGACCACAGCTTTTTGCTGATGCCCTCCGGTACAGGCTGGGCTAGGGAGCAGAGGGACTGGACCCTACTTCTACCTGGTTTAGCCTGGGCATCTTTCTGTGAAAGCCGGCACCTGGCCACATGCCTCCACAGCGACTTTCGCTTAAGCAATGCCCCACAGTCTATACAGTGCAAAAACTCACTGGATTTAACTGGGGAATTTGGCTGTTTAGCTGGGACTAAAGTTCCAATGCCGGCCTTTAAAACCTCAACATTGTGCTCACGGTTTCCACTATTCCTGATCAAATCAAACTGAAGTTTACGTGCTTTAGATTTCACAGGTAGAGCCAATGCTCTGGCTACGTCACTTTCATTTCCATGTTTTCTAGTCAAATGACGGGACATTTTGTGGCAGGACATTAAACAGTAGAGGCAGAAGTGTCTCTTGCTGTAAACTCGCCCCCCATTTTTCTTCTTTTGCAGCTGCATGATAACAATCTTATTTGCCTTTGGTTCGTCACTTTCCGAGTCTTGAAGAAAAGTGTTTTTGATTTTTCTTTTTCCATACCTTTTTAAAGGTTCTTCTTGACAGTTAAATCGTCAGAATCTGAGTCGACTTCATCAATTAGGGACTCTTGACTAAGCTGCACAAACAACAAATAATTTGTAATAATTCTATATAACAATTTGAAGTCATGACTTGTAGTCAGCACTTACCAGTGGTTTGTAAGCGTGCGCTTCAGTGTGCTGCTCCATGATTTCTTGCAGCCTAATGAACCACACACTTGCACCTTTTCTAGCCTGACACCTGATTTCCTCTGTTGTGCTGCTCCATGATTGGCTCCAGCCTGCTGGACTGAAATTGCCCCAGTGTGCCCCTCCTTGATATTCCGTAATCCACCACCAGGGTTCCGACACATAACACACTTTTTTCAGGAAAGTAAACCTCCAGGGGTCCTTTCCATATTTTTACAGAGACTGCATAAGGACCGTTAGAAAAGCATTACCCATTGATTATTGAGCTTGGACCAGTGGGGTCCGGTGTTCGGGCCCCACCACGTAAAACCAGTCCCCATGACGTGGGAGTGGAATCTCAGGTTATGGAACCCACCAGGAGTTGAAAACAAGTGCACACATGCACATACATACACACACACACACACATATACACACATGCACATACATACACACACACAGATACATACACACACATGCACATACATACACCCACACATACATATACACGCACACACATATGCACACATGCACATACACACACACACACACACACACCTACACACACACACATATACACACATGCACATACATACACACACACACACACACACATATACACACTTGCACATACATACACACACACAGATACATACATACATACACACACACACACATATACACACACACATATATACACACATGCACATACATACATACACAGATATATACACACATGCGCATACATACACACACACGCACACATACATACACACACACATACATATACACGCACACACATATACACACATGCACATACATACACACACACATATATACTAGTGCTGTCCAACGATTAAA